>JACXGM010040177.1:0-10388 GCA_016801145.1 Umbra pygmaea
AACACAGCATTACCCTCACATTTAGATTCAGACGTAATACAGCATTACACTCACATTTAGATTCAGACGTAACACAGCATTACCCTCACATTTAGATTCAGACGTAACACAGCATTACCCTCACATTTAGATTCAGACGTAATACAGCATTACACTCACATTTAGATTCAGACGTAACACAGCATTACCCTCACATTTAGATTCAGACGTAATACAGCATTACACTCACATTTAGATTCAGACGTAACACAGCATTACCCTCACATTTAGATTCAGACGTAATACAGCATTTCACTCACATTTAGATTCAGACGTAACACAGCATTACCCTCACATTTAGATTCAGACGTAATACAGCATTACACTCACATTTAGATTCAGACATAATACAGCATTACACTCACATTTAGATTCAGACATAACACAGCATTACACTCACATTTAGATTCAGACGTAACACAGCATTACCCTCACATTTAGATTCAGACGTAATACAGCATTACCCTCACATTTAGATTCAGACGTAACACAGCATTACCCTCACATTTAGATTCAGACGTAATACAGCATTACACTCACATTTAGATTCAGACGTAACACAGCATTACCCTCACATTTAGATTCAGACGTAATACAGCATTACCCTCACATTTAGATTTAGACATAATACAGCATTACCCTCACATTTAGATTTAGACGTAATACAGCATTACCCTCACATTTGGATTCCAGAGTCCATGAGTGACTTAACGTTCTTAGTTTTTTTTCAATTGCTTACACACTAAAATTAAAACTTGCCCACAATTAGCAAAACCTTACACTCAATGAGCAAAACACCGGCCTAGATATGCAAAACTGTAAGCACATTGTCAGCTTTACACTTTATGCCAAACACTACACACAGTGATTTGCAATAGCCATCACTTTAGATGTGAATGCGATCCAACCCAAATACAGGAAGTGAACCAAAAACAGCGTATTTTATAACATTTCCTCTGGAGCAAAATCAAGGAGAAAGGTGACTGTAGTCAAAACAGGAAATTGCTCCATGGAATTACTGTCCTACAATCTCCATGGTGCTTTGCGGGTTTTACGAAGTTTGTTTCCCATCTAAAAAAAATTTAACAGTTTGTTTTTAGTGTCTCAGGAACTTGTCCGTGAGAGATACATTATTGAAAAAGTACGATGTCTAATGTCTGTGTGTTCGGTTGTGGTTTTGACAAGTATGCAAATATAATCTTTCCGGGAGCGTGATATTGACCGATATAAATGTGGTTGTCTACTATACGATACCCGAATTATGACGTGAGTACACCACCGAGTACTGTAATCACAAGAAAATGCATGCCTTCATTTAATGCAATAGGACTTTGAGAAGGACTTGCAGAGCAGGCTACAGAAAATACATTGTAATGAGGTATTTAACTGTCTTTCATATGTGAATGATAATTGCACATGTCATGAAAAATTGCTGAAACATTCGGTTCAAAAATATGTTTACCATCACTAGCTATATCCAGGTAAGCTCTGAAGACTAGCTACCATATAAGAGAGAAATAGGATTACCCCCCGTCAAACAGCCAAAACATTATGACCACCTGAATGATTTATTGCCCCCCTCATAAACCCTGCCCCTTCCTAGCCCCAGGTTTCTGTCTCCCCTCCCCTTTCCTGTCCTATCCCCTACTTCCTGGCCCCCACACCTGTAACCCCTTCCTGTCACCCACCCGTCCCCCACTTCCCCGGATTTAAAACCCTGGCCACCAGGACCGAGTCCTGATGCAATTTTGGACTTTGTTGGAGATGCAGTGACTTAAACCACTGTGCCACACCAGCAATGTTGGATGGGCGGTAAACAGCTGACTCTCACTTGAATGGTCATGAGTTCAAATCCAGTGCGTTTCCATTTTTATCAATCCAGCGTGAAGAAAATTATTTTCTCAAGGAAGGCGCTTTGTGAAAGTTTGCTTTGGAAATGTTAAGCTTATCCTTAAAGGAGAATTCCGGGCGATTTCAAAACGTAGCTCTGTTGTTTGCGTATCTGAAGTGCTGTCAGTAGCGATAATAACTCAAACAATCTGTATTGCCAAAACCATGTTTACCTTTTGCTACTAGTATACAACCATTACACATGTACGGGGCAAGTTAAAAAAACATGCTTTGAGCCACTAAACATGTTTGAAATGACTAGTCCATATCCATTTGCAGTGATTCCTTATAGTGAACACAGCAAATTTGAACAAATCAGTTCGTGTACATACCTCTGTTTATTTGCCATTTTCCAGTGAAGTCCATACTAGTCGCTTGTCGAAGTCATATATTGCATTGTTCCAAAACATAATTTTTCTGAAAAAAAACCGATTTGTTCTGGTTATCTCAATATAATGTAGCAAGTCGGCCAGGTAACCTGACACCCCTTTTTTGGCAGCTCACAGACTGAGTCTACACTGTTGCTTAGTTACCTATGCTCATGCCCGTTAACTCTTGAATTCTTGAACTGTTGGGAGCTGTGAAGGCAAGTTTCAGTTTACAGCCAATCAATGTTTTGAAAGTAGTTTATGGACCATGGCAAATTGTTTTTTTAATACAAAATACTTTTGGGATAATTTCATTGCAAGACAATTGACTACTGATGATTAATAATGATTACGCATTTATCAATCGCAAAAACCTGAATTCAATTAACGTTCAGATCATGTGTAATGCCAGGATGTTTGTTCTGAATATGGTAGCTTGGTGGCCTGGGGGGACGTGCAAATCTTATTTTTTTTAACTGCAGTGTTGAAACAAGGCTACAGGAGGGCACACTGCATGGCTGGAGTCATCTCCTCTGTGAGTTACGCCTTCGTACAATTATTATGATAATTCTACATAGTTCTTTGGTGAAACGGTTGGATGTGATTCCTCTTGGTGGAAAAGTTTATGCCCTGACTGAGTACCTTATAACGCCACTTGCAAATCCCCAAACAAGCAGGAGTGCAGGTTCAACAGTGTACGAACACGAACCACAGTGGAGAGATGTATAGGTTTGCTTAGGGGCAAGTGGCTCTGTGTTGGGAAGCAAACAAAATCCGTGGCAGTTTCACAGAAAATCTGCGAAGATCACACAGTGAGACCTTGCCGTTCACTCGATCTAAGCCTTACCCAAACCCTTACACTAACCTTAACAACTCAGAAACCTTGCCGTAAATTCGATTCAAGCCTTACCCAAACCCCAAACCTAACCTCAACCACTCAGAAACCTTGCCATTAACTTCATGTAAAATGTATTATGTCGTAATGCATTGTTTGTAACCATGGTGACAGTGAGGAAAAAAAGGATAAAAATGCAATCACTGGTATGTGAGTTGCATGTTTATATGCCTGCCCACCAACCCCAACCTTCCAACCTGCAAAATCTACACTATTTACACTCTGCTACGTCATCATGCAATTCTGTAAAACTTGCACGGTTGAGGAAGTTAAGGATCCGTGGCAGTTTCCCCGAATTTTCTGCCACTCCGTTAAACTGCCACAGATTTTGAAGTTAAGGGTCCTAGGTAATTTCACAGAATTCTGAGAGATCACGTTGGCATTTATATAGCGCATTTTTCTGACCAACAATGGCCACCAAAGCGCTTTACACTGCCTCACATTCACCCATTCATTCACACATTCATACACCATCGGCGGTGTCGGCCATGCAAGGCGCCAGCCAGCTCATCAGGAGTAGCTGGGGTTAGGTGTCTTGCTCATGGACACCTGGACACTTGGTCAGGGGGACCCGGGGATTGAACCATCAACCTTCCGTTTGCTAGACAATCTACTTGACCCACTGAGCCACTGCCACCCCTAACCTCAGTCAACACCAAGCTTCCAAATACAGTAAAACCAACTGTGTGTCTCTATTTCTATCTGAGAGAAATTCCTTTTCTTTGCCGGATGTTGCTTATCCATGTCGTAAATTCTAAGGGCAAGCATATATGTGAAGCACATGGTGCAAGTGCGCATGGTCTAAAAGGGTTGTACTAAGTGTCTTCATTAATTCATAGTTGTGTTTTGGGCATAACTTGCAACAAACCAATCAGAGATTCATCTCCCATCCCCTTTAAGAGCTAGGCGCGTTTACACCTTTCACGCATTGCTATTATGATGGCGGATTTGCAGCATAATATTTGTATTTGTAATCTTTTGAATGTCTGTGTCTGCTGCGCTTCCCTGTGTGTGTGCAACAAGCATAGTGTGCACACGCTTTGCATACGCCTAGGTGCATTTGACTAACTTGCTGTTAAATTAACAATGACATACTGCGCCATTGACTTTAGACCAGCATTTTGTTGGTCAATGGCGCATTCACTTTCCAATGCCTCAAGATAGCGATACACCCAGAATTATCCTCCACACACCTCCCTGTTAGACCAGCACACCTATGGGTGCAAAAATGGGCACAGGTGCACTTGCTATTTAAACGACGCAGACACCGGGCGGGAAATTGACAACTGCGTACGTCTTAAACTAGCTAAGACACTTACGTTTGGGCATTGCACTGCGTTGCGCCGGGGGCAAGATAGGGCCCTATATATTAGTGATCAAGATACGGTTGTTGAATTTAAAGTTTCTCACTTGGCATATATAAAAATGCACAATATGAAAATTGTTTTATGTATGTAAGTGAAGCGAACATATATTATAATTTATTTTGACCTGATTCATGAACGGTCAAGAAATATTGCTACAGTATATTCCATGTGGTACTGTAATTCAGAACAGGTTTTAAAACATACTACACTTCTTTGTAAATAGATGTCAGAAGACCTCCCAAAGTTGCACATTCAATATATATGACAATACAATCATTTGGAAGATGCATTTAGAGCTACTGCCAAGATTAAAAGGTATTTTAGAAAATTATTAAAAGCTTCTTAACTGGAACAATGTTTCATTGTGAGCAGTAAATTGAACATTTGCTTGCTTTGTGTGTTTTTAAATCCTGGGGCAATTGCTATGTAAGCTGTATTTCAAATGCAGACAATTTGTATAAAATGCCATTTCTCAAATTACAAACAAATAAGCTGTGGGGGAGAAAAAAGATTTAATGTAAAGATTAAGTATATTACTATAAAGTTTAAACAGGAATATACTTTATTTTTGGCATCATGTACTATATTTCAACAAATACATTTTATTTTATTTCACAGTTTTTGTCTGGTCGCCCTCAGCCAAGGAAATGTTTACAACTGCTGTAATCTTAAAACAATGCTGTAAATTAACAGTAGTCTGCTGGCTAATGTGCCAGTAGATTACTCTAAATGTACATTATCTTTGAAACAGTGTAATCCACAAATAAAAAAGAAAGATTAAAATATTTTGCTCTTACATTGTCATGACAACTTACAGTATATACGGTCTAATTATGACAAACTATACTACTCAGTTTAGACATTTGGCAATAATAATGAATTTGAAATTAGTAGAGGTGACCACATATTTCTTTGTGATATAGTGTATTAACAAAACTTTCCTTAAATAAAACTGAAAATGAATTACAGAATTACTGGTATGTGTTAACATTTGCAAGCATTGAGAAAGTTGCAGTACAATATTAGCAATTTATTGATAGTATGCTGTTAAACCTAACCTAGTGTGGTTCTCCACTGTAAGTCTAATGTTCCTCTGTTCCTCGTCTACATGGCAGCTTTCTCTCTCTGTAAAGAAGCATCAGAGGGGAGGCCATGACAGTCAAAATGTTAATGATCAATATTATGGGAAAAACATTACATTGGTAGTACAAACTTTGGGATGATAGAGCGGCGTAACCAACAACCAAGGTGAGAGAGCTCGCTAATATAATCTCCAGGTTAGTTAAGATGATCCCAAAGGCTCTGCTCTTCTGTGGGTCTGTTGTCCCCTGTTTCTTCTCTCCTCTTTTGCCCCCCTCCACCTCACCTGGACCAGGCTTCTTCAGCACACGCAGGATGGAGAAGCAGCACAGAGAAATTATGACCACCCCTACACAGTTCATAATCATGATTACATAATTTATTCTACCTTCGGTAACCTTGAAAGTCATGAAACATGCATGAAGAAGTGACAACAACCAGACCAGGGTTGAACACACCACCCTGTACCTACGGAGTCTGTACTTTAAAAAGAACACAGGTTGGGCCACAGCTATGTAGTGCTCCACACAGATGCAGCTCTGGAACAGGGGCCTACAGGTCCAGGAGAGGATATAAGAGGCATACGTCACCTGCTGTAATATCATGTTCTGGCAGATGATGTCATACACCACCTCAAGCAGACCCTCAACAAAGAACAGCACCTCCACTACTAACAGGTTAATAGGAAAGACCAGGGTGGGTTTGAGACCTCCAGAGAGACTTCCACTCAGCGAGATCCAGAGGCACCAGACCAGAGCTGGGAACCCCACGAAGAAGCTCAGGGTCTGGAAGCATTGGTACACCCTTGGCACAACATAGCCCTGGTCCCAGCATTGTTTCCAGAAATCACTGTAATTATAGTGTCTTGAAGAGTCATTCATCCTTGAAGAAAAGCATAAATTAATTATTCACACTTGGGAAACAATATCTAGGCAACTGACGTATGAGAGCTCGGAGATTACATTACTAAATATAATTAATGTTTTTGTACTAAATTATACCTCTTCCAAAAACATTCATTAAGGTTCACTCTGTTATCATTTAAACAACTTGGATTACTGTAGTTCAAACGAAGGAGTGCAGGAGCGCATCAGGAATTCAAATAAAAAAATATGTCTTTACCACTGGTGCCCTAGGAGAGGGAATATGTGATAATGGAAGCGGAAAAATTGAACTAAATAGTAACAATTTTTCAATTCCCGGCACACACGTGGATTTTAAATTAAAAAGCCTTTAATGTGCTTGGCTGAAAAAACAGCCAAGCACATTAAAGGCTTTTTAATTTAAAATCCACGTGTGTGCCGGGAACTGAAATATTGTTACTATTTGGATTACTGTAGGTTGGATTATATTTCTAACAGTACTTGTAATGTCGTATGCAAAGGTTTAGGCACCCCTGACAATTTACATGATGTTAATGAATATGAACACGGAGGTCAAAAGCTATTGAACATTAAAGCTTTGGACCTTTCATTAAAAGCATTGGTTATACAAAAGGTTTACCTAAATCCAAATTGGTTCTCTAGCAAGCTAATAAGAGTATTTCACCCATTGTTCAGTAAGGATCTCTTTCCATTTCTACAAATTACAACTGACCATTTTCAGATATTGGAAAAGGAAAACATTTCTAAGATGTCAATTTTTTTCAAACAAGCCATAAAAAGTTGGTTGCAATTTCAATTTTATCCACCTGAAAATAGGGACCAAGTTTTACAACAATTATTGTGGCTAAATTCACATATACTAGTTGATAAAAATACTGTATACTTTGAAAAGATGTTAATGTTTGTAAATGACATTATAAATGAAGCCGGTGGAGTGATGTCTTATATCCAGTTAACAAAAACATATGCAAATGTTTGCTCCCTACAAAAATACAATCAACTAACTGCAGCAATACCATATACAAGAGGGGAAAAAGTCTGATCTTGTCTGTCAACCATGTATCAAAGATCTTACATGGATGAAGAAAATACGGATAAAAAAGAAATATACCAATTCCATCTAAGAACCAAAAAATTGGTTGCTGTTCCAATAAATTACAAAATAGCTGGGAAAAAATGTTTGATGTTCCAATACCGTGGCATAACGCTTTTGGATTAATACGCAAAACAACACCAGACTCAAAAATTTGAATATTTCAATTCAAATTATTATATAAAATACTGTCAACAAATAGAAACCAAAAATTCAATCTTTTGCGCTGAGGAAGCAGAGTCTATAGATCATCTTTTTTGGTACTGTCCTTATGTAGCATGCTTTTGGTCACAGGTACAAGAATGGATTAATAAATGCAATATTTATCTTG
Source organism: Umbra pygmaea (assembly GCA_016801145.1). Lineage (NCBI taxonomy): Eukaryota > Metazoa > Chordata > Actinopteri > Esociformes > Umbridae > Umbra > Umbra pygmaea. The sequence continues at coordinate 7,948 of JACXGM010040177.1, forward strand.
AATTAACGTTACAAATAGCAATACTTGGAGACTTAAAATTTAATAGTCAGACAATTAATAATATGATAATTATTTTAGCAAAAATATTTTGTCTTTAATTCCAAATTGGTGGAGTCATTGACAATAGAAAGGTTTCGTAATTATGTGAAGCATCACAGTACAGTAGAAATACACATGGCAAATAGAAACCCAATATGGCTGTGGCTAAGAGATAGATGGACAATATTGAACTTAAATAAAGAGTTGGTCAAATAAAAAAATAATGTTTGAGGAAAATATAAAATGTATAAGCGAGAGCTAAATGTTAACCTCTTCGGGCCGCGGGAGAGTTGGGCCAATAAAAAAAGAAGGTGAATAGAATCATTGCTCACAACTGCAGATTTAACTCTGCATATACATGGCTTATATGTACAGAAAGCTTAGAATTTCATGAATTTAGCAAACATATCCGATTTACAATAGCTATAACAAGAATAAAAAGCCATGTTATTATGTGACTTGAGTGCAATGTAAACAAAACCGTCCGTTATTGGGACTGAGCTAATACATCCACGGCTGACAAAGAAAAATGTACTTACAGTCAGCTATCTTTCTCGGATTTGTTGTCAAAAGGGTCCCAGCAATAAAATGAAGTATTGTTTTCGTTGTTATAATCAATTTTGTTATGTGAAACAATCAGAAACATCATGCAACTTTACCGCAAATCACGTTGTGTATGAAGACTCACCCAACTATTTCCGAACAATACACCATCTAAAACGTTTCCGAGCCACCCAATACTTCCTGATTCGAATACCTTAGGTAACGTAGATGTAAAAAAATTATCTGGTTTGTCATTTTACGCAACCGGAAGATATAGATAGATATCTATTTGTCTGTGTAGTACCTCTGTCTATACGCACAGAAATGATGTCACAGTACTTACTTGAGTGACAGTAATGAAAGAAAATCATAACCGAATCATCGGAATGTAATCTTGTTAGAGAGCCAATGAGCAGGGCTGTTCAGTCAAATAGTATTGATCCTTCTGATCAACACAGAATATAAGCTGCAATCGCGCGTAAAAGTATTTCTCGTTTCCTGATTACTAGCTTTACGCCTAGCGGTTGCACAGCGGTATTCGTTAAGCAAGAGATAGTTTGCAAGACAAGAGTTTCTGTTTTCAAACTTTTACAAGATGCCTCCCAAAGGTAAAAAAAAGTTTGTCCAAGAAGAGAGATATCCACGTTCAAGAAGCTTTGGAGGAAATTTTCAGAGCAAGTGACTCCAAAGTGCTTGATTGTCTTGACTCATCAGATGAAGAAATGTTTTTGGAAGGGAAAGATCCACTTTTAGATCGGTGAGTAAAATCAGTTATTTCTTATTCTAACATAGTTGTTTATGAATGTAGCCTAGTTATTATGCATTTACCCTTTGGCGTTGTGCCGTGTTGCCTTTGTTTGAATCATGCGTTCAACACGGGATGTTATTTTTTGTCTAATCGAAGTAGATGTACTGCAACAACAGCCTTAGAACCAGGCATGTGCACAAATTATAGCTAGCATGTCGTTATAGGAAATGTGAGTACTAACAGAAGTATTTTTCTGTGATGTTTTCACATTATTTTCAACTTTGTTGTATGTGCACAAAGTGTAGAAACTAGATGTAGTCTACTGTAGTTATATTCGCATTTGGATTTTGGCCTTAGTTCGAACTAAGCTTTCACAGCAGGCAATGCTATTTTTTTTATAATCGAAGTACATGTACTGCAATGGCCTTAGAACCAGGCCTGTGCACCAATTATAACTAGGATGTGATTATAAGAAACGTGAGTACTAACAGAAGTATGATTGCTGTAATGTGTTCACATTTTTTTCAACTTTGTTGTATGTGCCCAAAGTGTAGAATCTAGATGTAGTCTACTGTAGTTATAATCGCGTTTTGATTTTGGCGTTGTGCCGTGTGACCTTTGTTTGAACGATGCGTTCACAACAGGGGATGCTATTTTTCTCTAATCGATGTATTGTAATGGCCTTAGTTTGAACTAAGCTTTCACAGCAGGGAATGTTATTTTTTTCTGATAATAGGAAACATTAGTCCTAACAGGTATGTTTGCTGTGATGTTTTCACATTATATTCAACTTTGTTCCATGTGCAGTATAGAAAATGTATATGATTACAGGAAACTTAGTTCTAACTATTTTTTTTCTCATTCATTGCAGAGATTTGGACTCTGATGAACTCTGGGAGCCACTACCCAAGAAGCCACACCCCGGTCCCTCAACATCCTATTCAGGATCAACGCCAACCCCCGTTCAGCCATCCAGAGGTGTGAAGCGGCTAGCCAAGAAGCAGAGAAGCTCTACTGGCACACCAGCTGCCCCACCCCCTGCTGAGGAAGAGGACCGTTGGCATTCTGTGTTGGAGGAGGATGTGCAACCCCCACCCCCAACATTCAGACC
>JACXGM010040178.1:0-10388 GCA_016801145.1 Umbra pygmaea
CGGACATATTCCATACCTTCTTTATAAGCGGACATATTCCATACCTCTTTATAAGCGGACATATTCCATACCTATTTATAAGCGGACATATTCCATACCTCTTTATAAGCGGACATTTTCCATACCTTCTTTATAAGCGGACATATTCCATACCTCTTTATAAGCGGAGATATTCCATACCTTCTTTATAAGCGGACAAATTCCATACCTTATATATAAGCAGACATATTCCATACCTTCATTATGCTTTCAAGAGTCTGGGTAAAGGAGATCTCTGCCTCCACCATGTAGAACTCAGCCAGATGGCGCCTGCTCTGAGAGTTCTCTGCTCGAAATGTTGGCCCAAACGAGTACACACCAGGAAATGCCCTGGAAACGGAAGAGAAAAACAGTGCACAAACTCTCTTACGTCAATAAATATGTTAATGAACAGGGAAAATAATGTTGAACTGAATAACTGACTGACAGTAGCATTTTAACTTTCAGGTAACATTTATACTAAAATGAAGTTATTTCAGTTACTAAGTATGTGGCTCAAACTGAAATAAATTTATCAGCTTTGCCCAATTTACATTTCAGATACGATTATTTGTGTAATAAATCACAGCATGGTGAAATTGACAGGTTTCAGGCTTGGTGTGAAGATAGTATGACTGAATTATTGATTAAAGACAGACAGAAATACCCATAGACAAAGACTAAATTCTTCACTGCCTGGCTGACTGTTCAGTGACTAACAGACATGAATATATCGGCTATCGGCCGACCCTGATTTCAAAAGATCGGCATCGGTCTGAGAAAACTCATATCGGTCGACCTCTAGTGCAGAGCTCCATTATCTTCTCACCCGGCAATGCACTCCAGGTGTAGCTGCCCAGAAACAGTGAGGTATGCTGGGACAGAGAAGAAGTGTTGGTCCTCCTCCTGACCTGATTTCTTCTCCTGACCTGCAAGCTGACAGAATAGCAGAGGACATATAATTTCAACTAGTGAAAGTTCAGCAAGCTAGGGGGTCATGGCTAGAAGGGATTTAGCTCATGTCAAAGTGACAAGAACTGTCGCCAGAGTTTGTAGGCTAGATATGGATTGTGACCATTGATTGGGAGTTGGGATAGTGTTCATTAGCATTTCATTTTGAAAGAAGTAATTGTTTTGCCCACACAAAATACATGGTACAGTCATAGTTTTACCTAGTACTGTAGTTTCTGTGAAAAATATAATTATGCAAATTGCTGTAGCAGTAACCCTGAGAGTTTCCCTAGATACTACTCTAATGTTAGTACTGTAGACTTTGTCACAGCAGCCTACTATGGACAGCACAGCACTGCTCCAGAAAGCAGGAGAGATGGACAATTCAATGCCTAATAGATTGATGAACTTGTGACATTAGCTGTCGTTGGTAACAGCTCCTCTACAACTAGTTTAGCATGCTATTGCTAGGACATGTCAGTGGAACTACCAACAATTCAGCATGATAGCACTGAGGACATGTCAGTGGAACTACCAACAATTCAGCATGATAGCACTGAGGACATGTCAGTGGAACTACCAATAGTTCAGCATGCTAGCGCTGAGGACATGTCAGTGGAACTACCTATAGTTTAGCATGCTAGCTCCGATTTTAAAATTTCAAGGACACAATCCAGCAGGCACCCCTTTGCTGTAGTTATTTTGAATCCATCCAAATATAGCTTCTCAATTCAGATGCAACATCTGGAGACCCTTAGGAATGGGGAAAAACTGAGGGACAACAAAATGGAACCCAGGTCAAAGGGGCAGAAAAAGGCAGGAGAAATAGAACCCGAAAATGCCTGTTTGGAACTTACTGGTCTAATCCACATTAATATATGGTACTGTTCTAAAAACCAAAAAACCTTTAGACTACTGTCTCCACAGCAGATATTATGCAGTTCATATTCAGCTACCTCCACCTGGAAGAGTTCTCCGGCTCCTTCACAGTCATTGGATGTAACGACTGGTGTGTGGACTTGAATAAATCCTTTCTCCTGCAACAACAACCACAGCACATACATGATGATAATAATAATACATTGGATTTCAAAAAACCCAAAGACACTGAACAGCAATTAAAATCGATTATGTTTGTTTCAATTACATTGGTTTGTCTACTATATGAACGATTTGCTGTACATCTGAAATCCTTCACACAAAAAACAGTCCCTTCAGGCAATTCAATGGCCAGGTCTGAATGTTAGTCAAAAGCATCCTTTACCAATGTTTATATATAAGCTTTTGATTAAAGCAACTGTACACAGACGGCGCGGTAAACAACATTTTATTCATGACTGTGCTGTGCTTGTAGGTATGTACAGTAGGTGTACCATAGGTCAGATCAGCCATGATAAAAGTACCGAACTGTTCATCATTGACTTTCTAACTTTATCCAAGCGCACCGAACTGTTCATCATTGACTTTCTAACTTTATCCAAGCGCACCGAACTGTTCATCATTGACTTTCTAACGATATCCAAGCGCACCGAACTGTTCATCATTGACTTTCTGGTTACACTTTATTTGGAGAGTCTGACATTCCATCTGTATGTGCTCTACAGATAGTTTGTTGATGATATGACTATCAACAAACTATCAACAAACCATCTGTTGATAAGCAACTAATTGTGTATTTTAAGGGTAGGGGTAAGTTTAGAATATGTTTTAGGGTAATGGTTAAGGTTAGATTTAACATAAGGGGAATGGTTAGGGTTAGGATTAGGGTTAGGGTTAGTAGATAGTTTGTTAAAATGTTGTTGACAGTATGCAGATAATATGTAGAGCATCTAGAGATGGACTCTCAAAATAAAGTGTTACCGACTTTCTAACTTTATCCAAGCGCACCGAAGTTCAAAGGGAAATTGGCACAAGTTAGCATAATGTAGGCCTTCTGCATGTAGTAGTTGGCTGGATAGTTTTGTAATACTTTTTTACACATTGTTGCAAATCAACTGCTAGGTTAGAAGCAATGGGAAATAATGCATAGATGCTTTTTACAGAGGTGATCAAAGTAACGAATTTACCTGGTTAGGCCGACTGGAAAATGGATGCAGAGTGATTTTTCAGAAATGTATACAAACCTCACATCGTGCATCATAGGATTAGCTTAGATAAACTGATTTTTTTAGCACTTGCTTAGAACAAATTTCAACCAATCACAATGCTTACTTTTACCAACCCATTGTAGAATAGAGGATTAAGCTTGCATTCCAATGTGTAGATTAGGGATGTGTGGTAAACCGGTACTGAAAAAGTACCATGGTACCAAAATTTCTAAACGGTACTATATTAGCATTTCACATAATTTGATACTTTTAATTAAAACACTGCGTACATTTTTTTTATCTTGCTTTTCATTGGAACAAAAGTAGTGAAACATATGGGAACATCATATCCATTGGAAAATAAATGCTGTGAAGTTAAAGGAAGTGGGCGTGCCTATGCCCTTCAGATTGTGTCTGTGTAGAAATGGGAGAGAAACCGGCTGATTAGAAAGGCAACGTAGCACAGTCGTCCTTAAATAAAAGCATGGTGCTCATAGTAAAATGGCTTACAAGTCTAATAATAAAGGGGAAACTAAAAACATTGCGACACCAATTTGAAAAGATGTTTCAAAATTTGTGTCACAATTGGGGTAAGATTTAACCTCTAAAACCATGTGTCTGACAACGACCCTTCAAAAACACGACAGGTGTGATAAAACATCAATGAAAAGTGTACAAACAAATATATTTACAATTAGTCCACTGCAATTATACATATTGTAATACATTTACATTTTCTCACAAAATAGGTGTCACGTTTACTTCAGTACCGCATGACCAGCCGTTTTCGGGGGTCCAGGTTCACCCAAAGCGCCACCGGGGAAAGTTTAATTCCCACAGTAGGTACTATCACATACACACACAGTAGGTACTATCACATACACACACAGTAGGTACTATCACATACACACACAGTAGGTACTATCACATACACACAGTAGGTACTATCACATACACACAGTAGGTACTATCACATACACACAGTAGGTTCTATCACATACACACTGTAGGTACTATCACATACACACAGTAGGTACTATCACACACGCACACAGTAGGTACTATCACATACAAACAGTAGGTACTATCACATACAAACAGTAGGTACTATCACATACACACAGTAGGTACTATCACATACACACAGTAGGTACTATCACATACACACAGTAGGTACTATCACATACACACAGTAGGTACTATCACATACAAATTGCACATGTGTTCCCATTCTGTGAATAATCATAGGAGATCAGGCAAGATCGGGTCTATTGAAAAACAATCATGTTTTCTCTACATGCACCAAAATGCACAACGATTAAATTGTTTTAGAAAAAATATCAAATAACAATATAAGTACCATGTTTAGAAATTATCTAGATGTGGTTTGATAATTTATTCTCATTTGAAATTGAACTATCAAATGAAAGCCAAATATACATGACCTGAATGGATCAGCTGTAAGGAGGAAACATCTCATTGTTTACATTACACAGAATAGGGTCAATTAGGCCTATAGAATATAACCAGACAAGTAAGAAAATAAGATGAAAATAACAACATAAAACAATATACATAATGGCTTTAAATAGTCTGATATTTAATACATGTTTTTAATGTGTTTTTATGGTTATCCATGATTTTGCAGTGAAATCGATTTTGTATCGATACAGAGGTACCAAAGCAAGTATCGGTATCAAAGTCAAAATGTTGGTATTGGAAAATCCCTAGTGTAGATATGTAAAAACTGTATCATTCTTCAAAAAGATCTACTAGCAACCTTTCAGATTGAGAAGTGTACTTCAGAGAACAATTCTCTATCAATGTTCCACAACTATGAAAAGTGGTTCCATATAAGTCACAGAAAGGTCTGTAAACAGAGAAGAACCTTTTTTGCTGCATATTTCTATACAAAATGATGTAAATGTTCTTTATATATATTTTCTATTCAAAAGGGTTTACTACTGATACTATTTTTTTGTCTTGTTATTTTGAGTGAGCATTAATGTTGGTATTACCTCAAAATATGAGTGAATCGCTGTAGTGGCTTGACTGCGTATTCTTAGCAGGGAACTGAAGGTGTTGGTTCTACACCTCAGGTGAGGGAACTGACGGATGTACTCTAGGTCGTGTCTTTCCTTGATCTTAAAGGGGAAGTCCTGAAACAAGACAGAACCGTAACTGGGATGGACAAATAGCTTGTTTAACGGAGACTGACCTGAGAGCTGCAAGCAAAAGTATGCAGGAAACAATGGCAGATTTGCAAATAAAATATCATGTTAGATATTAAGTTAAAACTCATCAAAACATAAACAAAAGTGATAAAGGTTATTGATAACGATTGAGAAGGCTAAAAATGTAATTTGACAAAACTGGGCCAGTTGAAGGTTGAAGACAGACCTTGAACTCCTCTTTAATGGATTTTATCGGGAGCTGCAGCTTGCAGGTGTTTCCATAAAGGGCGATGCTGATTAAGCTCCTCTTGAGTCCCAAGCATCTCCTTAGGTAGCGGCTGACTCTCCTTTCCAGTTCTGAAATGGTGGAAATCGGAAACTTGTACAGGAGCAGAGGCCAAAGTATCCTTGGCAGAATTCCATGTTGGTACACCCATGCCTTAAATTTTCCAGGGAGCCCAGTTTTGTCGACATCCTTCAGCCACCTCTCCAACTCCTTGCAGGTATTTTTGATGGATATTGTATTCCTGAGGGTGCCGTCGAAGATTTTTTACAGGATCTTCAAAGGATTTTTAGACAGGGTCGGGATTTGAGTTCCTGAGATGGTAAAACGAAACTTCTCCACCATGCTGCCCTTCTTCAGCACTAAAGATCTGAATTTGTCTCCAAACCCTTCAGGACTCTGTTGTCACTGTGAGATCATCCATAAAGGCACGGATTGGTGGGTGCCGTGTTCCAGTCTTGGATTTGGGCCCTTTGTACTCCGGTTCAGCAGATTTCACCAACATGTTAATTGCCAGAGCGAACAGGATCACTGAGATGTTGCAGCCTGTGATGATTCCCACCTCAAGACTTGTGCCACTCTGATGTTGTTGATCCAACTGAGAGACTCAGCTTAAAATTGCAGTAGTAATCCCGGATAAGGTCTCTCGCTATGGCAGGAACACGGTGCCTCTCCAGAGCCTCCTGTACCAGTTTGTGGGGCATAGAGCTGTAGGCGTTGGCCAGGTCTAACCACAGCACAACCAGATCACCCTTATTCTCCTTTGCTTCTCTGTGGAGCTGTGTAAACACACCTGTGTGCTCTAGGCAGCATGGGAAACGGAAACCTGGTATGCTGCCTTTCTGCACAGAGGTGTCTATAGCCGCTTTCCGACCGCAGGGATTTTAGCAGTTCCTATAGAACATAATGTTCCTATAACCCTTTTTTTCATGTGTTCCGACAGGAGAAACTTGGGGATTATTTAGTCCCTCGCACCGCAGTTCCTATAACCATTTTAGCTCCTACTCCAGAGCAGGGTCTTTCCATTTTCCCTTTTCCTAGGTCTACGTTGATTGGTCCAACTTATAAATTACACCGGTCGCTTTGTTTTTCTGTTGCGTATAATGCTACATATTATGCTGGAGCCTTCGTCTTTTGTGTTTCTGTGTTAAGCTAATCAATTTCTATGACTCCAGCCTAGTTTTTAAACACTGCGGTTCGAACTCCATTATTAGGACATTATCAACACAACATTCTTTTTATAAAATTGTATTGGATGTCGTTTTCAGCCTCGTGATCTGAACGAACAGCAAGCCGCGGAAGGAACCCAGCACTACTTAGGCTGAAAACAACCAGATCATCCGCATACCTACATAAAATACATCCGCATACCTACATAAAATGATTTACACACTTATCTCCAATCATACACCCAGTGTTACAAACATTAAACTGTGAAATGTTGTATGTGGCGCTACACTAAAGTCTAGTGACGACGCTATAAAAGCCTGTTGCGGTGCTTCCGTCACTCCCTTATCCCTCCTACCAGTTCATATGGCCACTTGACCAGTGCGAATGCAAATAGCATAACCGGTTTTGGGGGAGAGTAGTTAGTAGAACTGTTTAGAAGTGGACTGTTCCTATAACTACGTTCCTGTAACTACTTGGTCGGAAAGCGGCTTATGTATCCATTTTTGAAAAAGAACTCTGCCAACACTTAGATGATTCTGAACTGGCTAATGGTCTTGGAGTCTTCTTCTTTTGGGATCCACACTCACCCTGCAAACAGCCACTGTTTTAAGGTTTTCTATTCCTCTAGATGACCTTTAAGATCCTCCACAGTTGATGCAGCAGCTTGGGGCAGTACTTGTATACTTTGTAGAATGTTCTGCACGGTCCTGGTGCAGACCTAGACTACCTAGACTTCCTTACCACTTCCTTTACTTCCTTCTGGTGTGGCTCCCTCAGGTCGAATCAAGGCATCGTACTGCCCCAGTTCTTGTTCTCTGGAAGGCTTGCTAAAGGTATCTGAAAGGTTTTGTTCGATTTCCCCCTTGGAAGAAACTAGGCGTTTCTGCCAGAGGAGCTGTTTGGTGAACTCAAATTGGTTTCTAATGAAGGCTGCTCTCCTCCTAGCCCTCCCCCTTAGCCCCCTCCTATGTAACTCGGCTCTGCGCAGGGTAAGAAGATTCTTCCTAAAGATGCAGCGCAGCTCTGCCAGTGGCCTGCGCTGCTCTTCACCAGCTACTTTGTACTGCTTCTTTAGTGTTTTCAGCTCTATTCTGATGTTATGGATTTTGACTGCCCTCTGGCTTCTTTACCGCCATGCTCAATATGATGGTCTAATAAACAGTACTTAATGTAGACTTACTTGAGAGAAAGAAAATCCAAGGAAGTGCTTGTTATCTAGCACCAAAGTACAAAGTATCATAAGAAATGGCCATGTAAGTAACCATTATGGTGATTTGTTGTGCTTGTTGCCTTTTTACAAAGAGTGTTGATTATGTAACAGAAGACCTACCACAGTGTTACACTCTCCAACCACATCTATCTGGGTGGCTTGAAGCTCCACCTCCTGTCCTCTGCTGGGACTCTTTACCAGGCATCCTGAGACTGCTACAGCACTTCCAAACGTCAGAAGCCTGGAAAACCACAAACAACCAATGACAAGAGCACGGGTGAAAGACAATAGGAACTAAATACATACAGTATGACATCATCATATAGACCTCAACAGTCCCGCCCCTCCTCCGGTTCCGGAAGTAAATTTCCCATTCATTTCTCCCATAGATGTCTGGAAAAACCTGTATATAGAGATTTAGACCATGTCTTAGGCTAACCAGCTACGACGTGATTTATAAGCATACAACATATAATTTCAAGTGAAAACCTAACAGAAAATCTAAAAAGATCAAAGGTACAAAATTGTGTACCTCTTTTTGGGGGATTTTCTGTTTGTTTTTTCACTCAAAATTATAAGTTGTATGCTTATGAGTCACGTTGTAGTTGCACACTTGCATTTGTTTATAGTTCAAAACGATCCTGACTGCAAGACAGATTCACACCTTACTTTTCTAAATCATATAACCAACAATATTACATTATGTATAATAACATTTCATTGTGAATGGGTAACAACAAGTATGTATAATATATGTCCTCACCTCTGGTTGAGAGCAGCGCTGGCCACTACCTGCAGTGACTGAAGACAGCTCCCATCGTTGACATGGAGGAACAGATTCTGCTTCTGAAGTCTGACAGAGCGAACCCAGCCCTAGATTACAGACACACTGTGTATTAAAGCAAGACTGACCAGGTGTGTAAAATAGCTAAACAATGTAGCCGATTAATGGATGATACCATCATATAACGTCATTAGTGAACCCTGCAATGAGTCCGGTTAGGTTAACTTCAAGATTGTGGAACCATTGGCGTTTTAGTCTACACAATATCTGAACACTCTTTGTGTATTGTGGAACTCTGACTGTTGTAATCACTTCTTACTGTATGTGTTTTGTCTTGTATGTATGTATCTTCCTTTTACTATGTTTTGTATTGTGCTATGGACCGTTTTTTTCGGTGTCCTGAATAAAGAATAATATAATAGATATACAGTGACAGACACATGGGGCTATTTGTGCGAATCCAATTATATTCAAATAATTCACTACGTTACTCATTCATGTATCCTCTAACATTCAAACAACGTACCTGCACTGTGATTTTTGATCCCACGTCTAACCTTGAAACTGCCTCACATATTCTCAACTTCATTGGGGTTTTCTGGCAGTAGAATCGAAAGCTTTGCAGCGTTAAACGAGATGCTGCAGAAGCATTGCTGATACACATCTGAACCGGCAACATCGTTACTAGACGTTTGTAAACTGACGAAAACATTAATTGTGTAAATACAAACGTTATATTAAACATTATCTTACTACGACCACTAAAACGCAAAACCGCTAACTTTCATTGTCTTTGAAGTAAATTCATCTTTACAATCCTCCTTGACATTAACTTTGTATCCGTGCTTCCTGAATGGAGCTCACTTCCTATTTAGGTCGCTTGCTATTGGTGGAATTTGGAGTGGTTCTTTTTTCAACGAGCCAATCGACGCGTGGAGAAATGAGACGATTAGTTTTGTGGGGAAAGTTGTAGTTCTTTTTTACTTGTGTTCTTTCAGCGACACTATTTTTTTTTATTCAAGAGTTTATTACATTAGTGCAAACATGCTTCACTTAGAAATCTAGAACATATCCAGAAATGTATCTATTAAGCAAATAAAATTACTCTTTCTCAATCAAAATGAGAGAATAAAACAAAGAAGATAAACAAGGTAAGATGAAAATAATAATAATAATAATAATAAACATAATAATGATCATGGAGCATGAAAGATCTCATCATATTTCTTCAAAAAAGAGGTACATTTTCGATTATCAATTATTCTTAGTGATTTGATTAAGTGATTAGCTTCACATAAGAAATCATTAAAAGTAGGAATTTTCTTAAGCAACCTTTGTTTGTGAAAATAGAACTTTGCCACAAGGATAAAGAAGTTAATAGTACATTCTAAAGATTTGTTTGGGTTCTCAAAAAAACTAATGATATCTTTGATGGATAGATTACTGTTCATATTAATTTTAGAATCATTCCAGCTTAAATCATTCCAGAAAGTTGATGAAACATTACAGGTTCAGCTTGCGGGGGTATTCACCTCCATTTTCAACCTCTCTCTAACACAGTCTGCAGTCCCCTCCTGCTTCAAGCAGGCCACCATTATCCCGGTTCCAAAAAAACCTTACATCACCTGCCTAAATGACTACCGCCCAGTAGCACTAACCTCAATCATCATGAAGTGCTTCGAGCGGCTGGTCAAAACTCATATCTGCGCCG
>JACXGM010040179.1:0-10387 GCA_016801145.1 Umbra pygmaea
ACAGCTCCTCACGGGTTTCACAAAAATATCAATCATGCCAGAAAAAAATCGCGGAGTCTGGGGCAACTCAAAGACTAGCAAAGATCTGAACTGTTCATACTTTGGTAACGTGAGCTGTTATTTGGCGTTGGAGGTTTGTCGCTGACCATAAAAAATGTATCTGGGACAGCTATATCATCAATAAACTCAAATATTACATTGCTTAAATGTTTAATAGAGGAGCTGTTTTGTTAGCATAATCAGGAACCGCATTTTGCCTTGTAACGTTTTACTGCGGTTTCAGCTGTAAGTCCTATAAGATGTCTATAGTTTGTTTTACGTTACATTTCAATAACGATTAATCGATGGTTGATCGTTAACGTTATCAATGCTCGATTAAGGGAAGTTCCTACATTTAGCAACCCTAGTTTGAACCCTTTATCAATTACTTAAAAAGTATAATAAGGACGTAATTATCAGATATGATTACCTTCTTAGCCATTTGCATTGTGGCTAATTTGTCAGATTGGTTTATGTAAGATGCTAGCAGCTAGACATATTAGAACAACTATTTGAAAAAATGGTTTTAACAAGGTAAACCCCTATGACAACTTTTGGGGTTTAATCTTTAAGAAGGGGTTTAGACATCAACATTTCTATTAAACATGAAAAAACTAAAACATCAAATGTTAACTGAAAGGCCTTCTACTACGAAATAGGTACAATTCATGCATTTTCACCTTTCCAAATCTCTGAACCCTCAGGATAAACAACAAGTTTAAGGTGATTTCCCACTTAACTGCACATGAACATCACACACCTTGTCTTGTAGAATAATGTGGCCAGCCTTGTACAGATAGTGGTCATGGAAGTCTGTCTTGGCAGAGAAAACCAGCACGTCTGGAAGGTGCAGGTCTGCCACAAAGGATTTCCCCTTCAGTTTCAGATCGTCAAGTCTGGACATCAGATACATACATTTTTTTGTTCAGTTTCTTTATGACCAAAAATGTGAACGCACAATAACACATTTTAAGATTAATAATTGCAACTAGAAAAAAAAAAGTAATGTTGTAACTGTGGATATTCCTATACTGGAACGTGTTGTAGCTAGTAGCGTGAATAGAAAACAATTGGTCCAGAAACAGAAAATGACCACAGCGGAAAGGCTTCGACTTGCTCTGCATAACTCACTAACATGTTTTGCACTGTGTTTATCTGTGCTTTGTCTAACTTAAAAACGCCAAACCACTGCCATACTACCGAAGTGGTAGTCCTTTTTTAGTCACAATTTCTTAATTTTCTTCTCTTCTTTCAAATTGCTTTTGCTATCAATCCGACTCATCTTTGAACAATTAATTCCACACAGGCTGTCAGTGATGTGCCTGAGCACAGTGTGGGCACGTACCTGAAGAGATGGTGGCTGCTGATGTTTGATTGGCTGTTTGCATTATACACAAGTTAGCAATGTTGTCGTTTCTGGAATGTTTAACTAAAAAAATATGACTTTACCAAAAATGCCTTTATTATGTTTTGATCATGATTAAAACGTATAGTGATTTATCACCCAGCCCTACACACACCAACCAGAGTCCAAGTTGACAGACTCCACTCTATTTCTGTCTCTCAGACACACACACAATCACACACACACACACAGCTCAGCCTGATCGGTATCGGTATAAATACTGGACAACCATGTGCATTTGAAACAAAGCGCGCACTGTCAAAACAAAGAAATGTGCTATTTTTTGGCTGTGTTTCATAAAAGCATTGCTCCTGTATTACTGTCAGCTGGCAAACATACACACCTCTTTGTGCAGGTTTCGTCAGGTTATGCAAACTTGACATTACATTATATACTATTGAACTTGGATCAAATGACCAGAGACTATGTAGTAATAACAGAACCAGACGCACATGCCTAATCGTGCCTCTGGTACATGACTCTTTCACTTTCTCTACTGGTCTTGCCCAATTTTCCACTAATCCTGCCTTGTCGGCAGCTTTGCCAATCCCTGGACAGATGCGGGATGGTGAAGGGCGCACACATGGTTAACCCACCGACTGTCTATTTCACTGTTGCACTAAACATAATTCAGGAAACACCGAAAGATAGATCGAACATGATGTGAGCATGTGATGTAAGACACTTTGTCTCCGGCACATCAGCTTGGAAAATCTCGGAGAGCAAAAAAAGCATTATGAACAACGCACCGCACAAATTGTCCCCCTAAAACATAACACATCAGGTTTTGAAAAAAATTGCAACACACTTGGAGATTCCTCACAGCATATGCATTGAAAAACCTCTGCACTAGATTCAATGAATGCTTAGTCTAAAAAACAAAAGGCCTGTCACTGACTGACCTGTAGGCTTTTCCCAGGTAGGAAAAACCATCTCTTTTGAAGTAATCAATGGCATCCTCCACTGTGGTCTTTAGGGTGTTCACACGCACATACCTCGGGAGCAGATCGCCTAAGGGTGGAAATATAGAATATTGCTAAGCCAAACACTGTTATGCTATGCTGGGAATATTGCCAGAGTCGATAATGTCAAATGTAATCCTAGAAACAAAACTCAAACCTCTTGGAAATCAAAATGCCTTGTTTTCAAAATTGGCTGAAGTTTGGAAAAGGATGAACCAATCTAACCTTCAGATTGCTGGATATTAGGGGGAAGCAGGGCCTGGTTGCAGCTCACATTCTTCTTGATCTTCATGCGGGCCAGAGCAGCCTCCAGTCTGGATCGGTGCTTCAACATCAGGGCCTTCCATGGACCACCACACTTCAGACCCTTACCGATGACGAAGTCATACACCAAGACCTGAGAAATGGACAGTGACCAGCCAGTGGTATTGGAACAATGTTGTTCAGTCCAGATCCACAGAGGTGTGCAGACATTTGTTCTATCGTCTTTCTAACCGGTTTGACTCAATTCCATTAACTAATTCTATGTGTTAGGACTGAGATTAAAATGATTGGCCTTGTTCAAAATGGCCTTATATGGCATAGAATCAGTACCACATCTCACATTACCTTGGCTAAATTCATTTTTATCTTGGTCTTTTTGATGAGCTTGGTGGACTCTATGATCTCTTCGAGGATTGTTGAATACTTTTGTGTCTCACACACCAGGGCAAAAAGCTGCTTGATATTCTGGTGAAATAAAATCCAAAAACATTAACAGAGACAACTTTTTGTTACACCAAATCTGAAACTACTGCAATTTCATCCGATTTACAATACCAATAACGACCTTAAGTGTTGCAGTTATATTATAACAATGCATCGTGACATAGCTTGACTAAACATTTGTCAGCGAACGTGTCTATTATGTACCTAAAAGATCCACGTCTTGGGCTAAAATATCACACAAATAGCATATACACAAATACTATATACACAATATTATAAACACTAATTTCATATAAGCTAATATCTTTACAATGACTTTGCATATATGCGTAAAAAGCACGTTTTTCTTGGTCATGCTGTGTCGACTACAAGCAGTGTCAGTAGTTAACTAGTAGTTCACTATTAAACTAGCAAATACCTTAAATTTACTGTCAAAAACCAACGTTTTTATAGCACCCTGTTTCGCCTCCACTCTCTCTAGGATCTCAGCAGCTTTCGCGTACAAAGCCATTTCTACTGAAGCAGTTTACTGTATTTTGTATACAAAAACATATATTTTTTTTAATGTAGCGGAACTACGTACAGCTACAACATTATGGCCACGACACCCACATGGGTAGGTATGGCATAGATATGGTAGAGGCTTGTAGTGACAGGTTTGCTCTTTCTGCATGGACATCGTTTGTTTTAAAGTAATCAACGGGGTGGGTTTTCTAACGAATGTCCATGAGGTCAGCAGAAGGGATGAGCCAATGAAACATTGCATTTCCAACACAAAATTGTTAGCCCCGCACCCCTACACGCTCATGGCTTGCTTGTACCCGTGACTGCACTTGCCCTAAGGATATGACGACTGGAGTTAGCTAACTGGCACCCTATCTCAGAAATAGTATCACTAATCAAGTACCAGGTGTTGTTCAGGTGTGCACATTTTCTAAATCAATAATTTATCATGGATTATCAGTTATTTATTTATAAATTTGAAAAAAACTATCATGTTTATCCATAACATTTATTTTATTATTAATTGTCAACCACAAATATTTGTGCACCTATTCTATGTATGCAAGCACTATAACTAGTAATTTTTGTATAGTTTCATTTCTGGAAACAGACTCTTGGAAATACGAAAGGGCATGCGCATGGTCTCACAGACGCAGTAATGGAATAGGAATCCTATCCTTCTCTATGAAGTGGACAATATACTTTACGGCCTGCTGAGAAATATCAATTTACGTTAGTAGGCAAAAGGCTTTGCAGCTGACTTTAAAAACTGAATGAAGACGAAGTCGTCTGCATACATGTGTACATCAACTTAACGACACGAATCGTTTTTTGTTATCACTACAACATTGTTATTATTCAAGTGCAAAGGTATTCCCAGCCAAGCACATAGCTGTAGCTCAGCAAGTATAAGCTAGTCTTAGGAGTTGGCGAACTGCATATACACTATATCCAGTGCTAACGTGGCACAAACTGTGTGAAGATGGAGTTTGCTGCTCTTATTGCCTTAACCTTATTAATAGGAATGCTGATCATATTAGTCGCTGTCGCAGTGGGAAAGCAGAAAGGGGAAGTAAGTGATCAACTGAATCAGAAAGAAGACAACTCAGTTGGTAAGTACAGTCTCTGTCCAAGTACAGTATTCTTACAGTAGCTTGTTTGCTGACTGTATGTCATTGAATGTTACGTACTATCTATCTGTGCGGAAGGCCTAAGACCCATAATATGTACTTTAAACTTGTTGGCAAAATAAATTATCAGCATTTAACGTATTCCTGCAGGACAACATATTGATTATTATACATTATATTGTAATGTAATTATGATTGTTGTATAGAGATTCTAGCTGGAAAACGTTTTCATATTGAGAAACAAAGTATTACCTTCTATGGGAGATTCTATAACATGAAGTTAATTTGTAACATAATGCCAATTCATCTTTTGCAACAGAGGAAAATGCAGTGAAAGCTCCTATTGCCAAGAAACCGAAAAAACAACTGCGTTCTCAGAAAGAGAAAGCCCAGCAACACATCTTCAGCCACCCTCTTCTGGCAGCCTCTTTGAAAGTAAGTCACACTCCACATATTAGTACAAACTCTGTATTACTCCATATCATTTGCATACTCTGCCATTTAAAGTTTCTACGTTTTTAATTTTGCTCTGGTGAGAACAGCATTCATTAAAAAAAATGTTTTTGGTTAATTTGTATTTATTTTTTAAATATGAGAAAGTGATTTACGGGGGACAATGATCCCCTACACCAGGGGTCACCAACCCTGGTCCTGGAGAGCTGTCACCCTGTTGGTTTTCAGTCTGCACATAATATAGCCACGTTCAGCTTATCAACCAGCTAATTATTACAATCAGGTGTGCTGGATTAGGGTTGGAGTGAACCTACAGGGTGGTAGCTCTCCAGGACCAGGTGACCCCTGCCATACACGATGCAGTGCTTATTTTGCCATTTGAACAGGAACTGCGATGAGGAAATTACAGATTTATGCTTCAGCAGTGTTTGGAGCAAGGCAGACATCTACACTCACCTAAAGGATTATTAGGAACACCCGTTCAATTTCTCCTTAATGCAATGATCTACTCAACCAATCACATGGCAGTTGCTTCAATGCATTTAGGGGTGTGGTCCTGGTCAAGACAATCTCCTGAACTCCAAACTGAATGTCAGAATGGGGAAGGTGACTTAAGCAATTTTGAGCGTGGTATGGTTGTTGGTGCCAGACGGGCCGGTCTGAGTATTTCACAATCTGCTCAGTTATTGGGATTTTCACGCCTAAACATTTCTAGGGTTTACAAAGAATGGTGTGAAAAAGGGAAAAACATCCAGTATGCGGCAGTCCTGTGGGCGAAAATGCCTAGTTGATGCTAGAGGTCAGAGGAGAATGGGTTGACTGCTTCAAGCTGATAGAAGAGCAACTTTGACTTAAATAACCACTTGTTACAACTGAGGTATGCAGCATAGCATTTGTGAAGCCACAACACTCACAACCTTGAGGCGGATGGGCTACAACAGTAGAAGACCCCACCGGGTACCACTCATCTCCACTACAAATAGGAAAAAGAGGCTACAATTTGCAAGAGCACACCAAAATTGGACCGTTGAATACTGTAAAAATGTTTCTTGGTCTGATGAGTCGCAATTTCTGTTGAGACATTCAGATGGTAGAGTCAGATTTTGGCGTAAACAGAATGAGAACATGGATCCATCATGCCTTGTCACCACTGTGCAGGCTCGTGGTGGTGGTTTAATGGTTTGGGGGATGTTTTATTGGCACACTTAAGGCCTCTTAGTGCCAATTGGGCATTGTTTAAATGCCACGGCCTACCTGAGCATTGTTTCTGACCATGTCCATCCCTTTATGGCCACCATGTACCCATCCTCTGACGGCTACTTCCAGCAGGATAATGCACCATGTCACAAAGCTTGAATCATTTCAAATTGGTTTCTTGAACATGACAATGAGTTCACTGTACTAAAAATGTCCCCCACAGTCACCAGATCTCAACCCAATAGAGCATCTTTGGGATGTGGTGGAACGGGAGCTTTGTGCCCTGGATGTGCATCACACATATCTCCATCAGCTGCAAGATGCTATCCTATCATTATGGGACAACATTTCTAAAGAATGCTTTCAGCACCTTGTTGAATCAATGCCACGTAGAATTAAGGCAGTTCTGAAGGCGAAAGGGGGTCAAACACAGTATTAGTATGGTGTTCCTATTCATCCTTTAGGTGAGTGTATATGACATGCAGGGTAGAGTAGGATCATGGAGCTCGTCAGGTAGGAACCGAAAGACTTAGTCGATCATCTCCAGACTTAGATTGGGACATACAGGGTTTAATGACACATTAAGACTTGTGGGAAAATGTCCAAATGGAGAGTGATTTGTAGGGACAGGGAGTCAGTCCAACGTACTATTTGAATGTAGGATATTTAATCAGGAGAGCTATCAGTTCAGGAGATGACAGAGGGTTTTATGGTTTTTGTGCTAATGCACCTCAGGAAATTATGTTTTTAACTCTGTGTTTGCATTTCTCAGGAAGACAGGACTTATAGACAGGGTGTAAGAATGTAAAGATTATGTATTAGTCATTATTTGAGTACAGGGGTGTAGAGTACAGGGGTGTAGAGTACAGGGGTGTAGAGTACAGGGGTGTAGAGTACAGGGGTGTCTTTATCGGATCTAAGCTATGTCTAGCGTATCTAGGAAACTTTCTATAGTAAACAGTGTATTCTTATGGGACAAATGTGCACATTTGAGTATTTCACCTGTTTTCTGGTCCCACACTCCAGCACAGTGGGTGACGTTAATGCACTGTTGACGTTGAGTTCCAACTGCCAGTTAAACGCCACAGAAGAATAAGTGGTTCAGTCATCAGCGGTGTGAAATTCTACAAATGTTGCCTTTAATCGATGTAATGATGTTGATACCTGTTTTGAAAACTTGGTCCATTATAAATACAATTCCACAGTGTGATGTGCCTGGGACATTCCCCAATCAAAAATGTTTATGGTTCATCCAACCACATGTCCCAAATCCCATGCAGCGCTAGGCCAATTTGCGCTGTCTCATGCTGGGGGTTCTGGGCAAAGTTGGAGAGACTGTAGGCAGGCTCGAACAACTGACTACCATGACATAGCTTGTTTTGTGAGGCAGCGACTTATTCCACTACGCCACTCTGACCCCTTTTTGGCCTAGTGATGGGCAAACCGAGGCTTTCTGAAACACAGATACCCCTTTTCGACCAAAGAAAGAACTAGAAAAGTTCGGTTCTGCACCAACTCTTTGCTGGTCTAGAACCATTCTTTTACATAAGTCTTGCTTATGTCAGGGGCTGGGGTTATTGTGACCAACAACACAACGGAAAGGTTGTGACTGCCATTGTTAAAAACTAGAAAGATAGTACATAGATTAAAGAAGGTTTCTTCTGATCCCAATATAGGATCGCAAAGCCAGGAGAAACATTTGCAGAAAGACTATGTAGTCCGCCATTGTAGTTGCTATGCTTGAAATTGGCGCTAGCGTTTCTGGAAAAGCTAAGACGTATGGGGACGTACACAGTGACGTAACGACATTGTTCTTTGGGATTTCTAATAAAACAAACGGGTCCTGAGAAGGTTTGCAAGTTGAACCGACTATGAACCAGCACCAGTTCAGAACCAGACCCTTTGACTTCTCTGATTGACTTCTGGAAAAATATGTATATAAAGAGTTTTTAGACCATGCCTTAGGCTAACCAGCTACGACGTGACTCATAAGCATGCAAAATATAATTTTGAGTGAAAAAATTTACTGAAAATCCCCAACAAGTCAAAGGTACAAGACTGTGTACATATTTTCTATTCTGAGCAAAGGAACTACTCATCCCATAAAACATTGCAAGTGTTATCTTTCCGCCTTTACTTTAAATTACATAACTTTAGCTAACTTACACAATGTCATTCTTGAAATATCATGTAATCTACAGCTCAGTAAATGTATTTACAGTTCCTAACAATCCATGTTATTTGCTAGGACACAGACGTATGCAGTGTTGGGTAAAGTAGCTTTTACAGTTACATTTTAGTTACTTGCTAAGTTCACAAGTTTTGGGAAGTCCCTAATTAAGACAAAATTATCATGTAAATGGAGTTCATATCTTACTGGTGACCATGATTGATTTTTTTTTACTCTTTCTATTTGTTTAATAGGTTACTTTTAAGATATGAACTCCATTTACATGATCATTTTGTCTTACTTAGGGACTTCCCAAAACTGGTGAACTCAACTTGTAACTGGAATGTAACTGAAAAGTAGCTTTACCCAACACTGGGTGTACGACTCAGGCAGCCTGCCAGTGTTGGAAACTCAAAGCTTTTTTGCGGGCTCAGTAAACATTTCCATGGTAACCGCGAGTTTGTCTCCATGACATCGCGGAGTTCCACCAATCAGAGGCATCACTGTGGGATTGTGCGATGGTTTAGGATTGTGGGTGATGACCTACTTATCTAAGACATCGTGAATAATAGACATTTATCTCAAAACAAGGTTGGTGCCCCATGAACCATTGGCATCTATATGAGCATAAACAATTGCTTAGTCATGTCGGTAGCTGAAGTCTACCATCGACGGTTACGATTTCATGGCTTATATTCCAATTGTCAATGGAGAAAATGTATTGTATTCTTACTTCCAGAGTCAGCTGTGGGGGGGGACTGTTGAGATCTATTCCACCATGTTTAGACCGATGCTTCTGTGGCCGGACTAAACGATTCCCGTCCTACATCACAAACTGCATAGTTTTGAAACATGTTTATAATTGTAATTTGTCAACACTGTGGGTTATTGAATGAATTTGACCTGTTTGAGACAAACACTTTCCTTATATAATATCATACAATCAGCTTGATCTGGAGTGTTTCCAATACATCAAACTTATGTGAACTTCTCTGATGAGACTGGGAATCAAAGTCTTCGGGCAAAATGTGTCTCAAAGTGTTCCCAAAGCGTGAAATTGCTTTTGTGCTTTTGGAAATGGCCAGATTTATAGTGACTGCTTTCGTGTTGTTGGTAAACATATTGGAGCAATTGTTGGACATACAGGTCCTTCTCAAGAAATTTGCATATTGTGATAAAGTTCATTATTTTCCATAATGTAATGATAAAATTAAACTTTCATATATTTTAGATTCATTGCACACCAACTGAAATATTTCAGGTCATTTATTGTTTTAATACTGATGATTTTGGCATATAGCTCATGAAAACCCAAAATTCCTATCTCATATTAGCATATCATGATACCCATATCATTAAAAGGGTCTCTAAACGAGCTATTAACCTAATCATCTGAATCAACTAATTAACTCTAAACACCTGCAAAAGATTCCTGAGGCTTTTAAAAACTTCCAGCCTGTTTCATTACTCAAAACCGCAATCATGGGTAAGACTGCCGACCTGACTGCTGTCCAGAAGGCCATCATTGACACCCTCAAGCAAGAGGGCAAGACACAGAAAGAAATTTCTGAACAATAGGCTGTTCCCAGAGTGCTGTATCAAGGCACCTCAGTATGAAGGAAAAAGTGTGGCAAAAAACGCTGCACAACGACAAGAGGTGACCGGACCCTGAGGAAGATTGTGGAGAAGGACCGATTCCAGACCTTGGATGACCTGCGGAAGCAGTGGACTGAGTCTAGAGTACAAACATCCAGAGCCACCGTGCACAGGCGTGTGCAGGAAATGGGCTACAGGTGCCGCATTCCCCAGGTCAAGCCAC
>JACXGM010040180.1:0-10389 GCA_016801145.1 Umbra pygmaea
TCGATCACAAAAGCAATTTATTTTTATTTTTTATTATTTCTGACTTGGAAAACATATCATTTGGGCAACGTTTGTCAAACATATTGGCTATAATCTGAGTGACTATTCCTGCAAATCGTTTTTGGCATTGTTGTAAATATAATGGTACTGTGATGGGCAATTTTTTCTAGATGGCCTTAGTCTGCCATGCAAAATCTAAATTTTGGTAGAGAATTTGTAATGATCATTTTTGAAACATTAACACTTGGTCAATAAAGTGGACAAGTGACCAATAAAGTAAATGTCAACCCCTGGTAACACAAACACATAGGTACTGAATGCAGTGACACACCACTACATTGCCTGTCAGTAGATGGATCCTGTTGTTTTTTCTTCTCGGGTGGCAGAGGAGTTTTTCCGTTTATTACAATTTATACCTGGGACATCTCAGTATAGTAGCAGAGCTAAGAATGAAAATGCCAGGCTTGAAAACATAATTGTGGGTATTTAGTTGTCTTGACTGAGCTACAACTGTCTTATTGAGTGCAAATAGGGATATTTTCAGACTTGCCATGAATCATTAAAGCCCCTCTAAAGGGAACGAGAAGAGCGAAGTTAAATATTACAGGACACTGTCACTATATTACCCATACATTAGTCTTCAGTGCTGTATATTACCCATAATTTAGTCTCCAGTACACTGTCACTATATTACCCATAATTTAGTCTTCAGTACACTGTCACTATATTACCCATAATTTAGTCTTCAGTACACTGTCACTATATTACCCATAATTTAGTCTTCAGTACACTGTCACTATATTACCCATACATTAGTCTTCAGTAACCTGTCACTATATTACCCATACATTAGTCTTCAGTAACCTTTCACTATATTACCCATAATTTAGTCTTCAGTACACTGTCACTATATTACCCATACATTAGTCTTCAGTAACCTTTCACTATATTACCCATACATTAGTCTTCAGTACACTGTCACTATATTACCCATACATTAGTCTTCAGTAACCTTTCACTATATTACCCATACATTAGTCTTCAGTACACTGTCACTATATTACCCATACATTAGTCTTCAGTAACCTTTCACTATATTACCCATACATTAGTCTTCAGTACACTGTCACTATTTTCCCATATATTAGTCTTCAATACCCTGTCACTATATTACCCATACATTAGTCTTCAGTACACTGTCACTATTTTCCCATAAATCAGTACACTAAATTGCCAATACTGTACACTACCAAATAAATTGCACTGCAATATACCACATTAAAAATTCAATACATTTCCAATTTCCTATCGATAATTTTAGGTCAATGTTTCATAGCATGGTTTCTAACACATCACATTTGTCCCATGTCAGATTTCTTAAGGAGTGTAACTTTTACCCCATAGGAAAAATCTTCCACAGTAAAATTCACTTTTGTACTAATTTGTCCTGTTTTTTTAAGATCCAGGATCAAAGAGTACAGTCATGAGTCAAGATAAATCCCATTCCCCTTAAAAATATGTTCGTCTTTTAATTTTACAGTAATCAAAACACAGTACAGTACAATTTAATTGATTGGCACCTTTCCAGTACATCTCCCTCCACCTCCAGACCGTTCTGCTACATCCCCTCCCTCCATCTCTCTGCTCCTTCCTCAGCGGAATGCTAATCTTGTTAGCCAGGCATTCCAAAACAAGCAGGCAGGACATTTTGCAGCGATTGCTAAAATTGCTCAGGAAAAAAAATGTTAACTGCGTTATGACTGCTATCGCCACCCTCTGCCGCCGGCTCAACGGATCACTTCAGACTGGGCCTGTGTTTGCTTGGCCCGTTGATGACATTGCTACCTGCGTCATACACACCCCTCCCTTGTGACTTCCACATCGGGGTTCTACACAAGCACCTCTACACACATGTCAGGGTGTGGATTTCTCTATGTCAGCTCAGGGCTTCATAAAGCTGGAAATTGATACTGCAGATTGTAGATTTTGGGATTATGGATGGTTTAATACTTCAGCGTATATTTTTAGGCTGTTTTGATTGGCATCTTAGTACAGTTTAGCTCTTGTTGAAATGTGAACCTTAACAAAACTGTATGGTCATCATATGAGGGAAAAAAAGATTATACAGAATCAATTGATTGAGGAACATTCATTAATACGTTATGTGTATGCTTTGTTCAAACAGCTCATCGTTTACAAAAATTGACATTTGATGACCTTCCGAAAGATTACACTGACCCATTTGTGTATCTGGATGAAGCTGCTAATACGTATTCCAATCAGATGGTGCTGTGTCTCTATCATTTCCTATATTTTTTTGCAGGGGGGGGGTCCTTTGAAGTTGCACTCTCTTTGTAGCTTCTCTTTGAGGGTAGTTTAGTGCTGTGATGTTATCCGGAGCATGGCTGCTTTCATGTCTAATTGGGTTATGTGGAGCTGGAGGCTGACAGACAACGAGTGGAGGAGAGATTGTCTGACTGAGTGATCAGCCGTGTCTTTAAGCACATACAGAGAACTGTGAAGGAGGATGGCACTTTCAGAGCCATTTGCTTCTGTTCATGAATGCTTGAACATGCATCACATCGCCTATCACTTCAGTTTTTAAGTGAGTGCTTTGTCTCTGGCCAGACATGTGCGTCAATTTGATTTCAGAGTACTGGAGTGTGTGTGTGTGGCCGTACGTGGTTTTCTTTTTCTGTGTAGGGAAGGGGGAGTCTGTGGAGGTGCTCCTGGCCAAGGCCAAAGGCATCGAGGAGGGCCAGGAGGAGACAGTGGTGCTGCTTAAGTGCCTGCAGAGCAAAGAAGAGCAGCTCAGTCACTTTGGTGTCTGCAGCTTGGTGAAAGTTTGCTTCTACTGGCTGAAACGATCAGTATTTCGTAATCAAATTAAGTCAAAATAGCCAATGCCCCCATCTTGCAAAAGCAACGCATGCTATCAGGAACTGCTTTAAAACATGATCAAATTCAAATGGTTATTGTGATCAATATTTGGCAATCCAATTGTTTAACCCGTAAATCTCTAAATATCTATGCCTTTTACAGCTGCAGTGTTATTTCAGTACATTCATGGAGAGAGACCTCAAGCATATTCACATGAGCTTTTAAAGGGTGTATCTTTTGCTATGTAAGTGTTTGTGTATGTGAAGTGTTTGTGAGAGTTTATGGGGGAGGTGTATCTGAGAGTGTGTATGTAAGAGTGTTTGTGAGTGTGTATGTGAATGTGTGCGTGTATTTTGGGGAATCTCAAGCCTCAGGCCTTGTGGTGATTCCTGGCTGTACTCACTTAGGCTACCAAGGAGGACCGGTTCACCGATAACATCTCTCTCCTGTTCGTCTGGCTCCGTCTGATTATTGAATGGAGGAGAGGAGGGGTGAGGGTGGGGAAGAGGATAGATGAAGAAGAGGAGGTTCCACTCCAGATCTTCATCCATATGGTTTTCATGCACTGTCAGTTTGTTCTTTAAAGTAATGTAGACAGCAAAGCCTGCACTTCTCACGTTGCCTCTTCAAAGATGCCACACGCCTGACCTTCCCACCCTGTGGCTAAATGCTCAACCTCGACAAGAAGCAGACCGATGGAGACTTTTCTTGAAGCAGACACTCGTGATTACAGCCAGTCAGTCAAGCTGCACCAACCACGACACAGAACAACACAGCAGAACTAATGGCTCGCTGCCCTGGTGTTGCGCCCGGACTTTCTCTGTGCCCCACGGTTTTCTTTGGAAACATCAAACAGACCCTCACTTATCACTTGATCTTTTCCCTTTTCCTGACACTTTCAAGTCCAATTTAAGAATTCTTAGAAGTAGGACGACTGAGCTTTTACGACAGCTCCCTTAAGGGTTCCCCTTACAATGTGGACGTTTCAGTAAGGAAGAAGTGTGATTCGGTTGTCACGCAGGCTCTTGTGATTCCTGACACTGCTACTCAGTGAGAGTGGAGAACATTGCTAAGATGATTTTATAGGGGCTCTACTACAGTGAGATGATGGAGGGGACTAGACTCTGCTGGATCTATTTCACTCTGTCAGCATTTTCTTTCTTATATTTCCTCTCTTTGGCTCACCCTCATTCTGCCTCTTCCTCTTGAACTTCCATCTCTTTAGGGAGGGAAATTGAGATACTGGGGGAATTTAAGCCTATTGAAATGAACTCTATTAATATTGCATGTGTTTTCCTTTCATTGTGTGCATTAGCACATTCTTGTATCCGTCTGAGCATTTCCAGGCTTTTACATATGGATTTGTATCAGGGATTGACCTTTCTCCGCAGAAGGATACGCCCCCGTAAGCTGGTCTGCTGGCCAGCACCTGTCCATTGATTAGACTTAGATCTCAGGTATAAAAGATGAGCCTCTGTGAGTCTGTCATTGCCTTCAACTATAGACTTGATTTCTGTTCAGTCTAGTGAAGGATGTACTTTTGGAGTGTTTGTTCATATCTGAACATAAACAAATGAGAAGTACAGAAATGTGTTCTTCAAATTGTGTGGTCTTTAAAAGAAAGCTATTTTGGCAAAAAAATGTAAACGAAATACAGGGAAAGGGTTGGTAAAACTTGTCTTTCTCTGTCCCCTACCTCTCTTTATCTTTTGTAGACTAAAAGAAAAGAAACCTGTCATTCTCTTCTAAACTTTTATCTCCCCAACTATTTCTCTGAATCTTTTGAGCCCACACAATATCTGCTTTAGGGAAAAGGCACAAGGAAAGGAGAACAGAGATTATTTCTTGACACAGTTCATGTTGTTGGCTTAAACTCTATTGATTTGGACTGTGAGATGTATTGATTACATTCATAGTCAATCCTAAATCAATTTAGCTTAAGATGGTCCTGATGTTCAAATGTACTGATTCAGCACAAGTTAAAGTCTCTCCCAAAAACTCACTTTTCCATTCTTCACTTTCCTGTCCAATAAGTCATTAAAATGCCTACCAGTATATATAAAATGTGTGAGATTGAGCCAGCGTGAACCATTGTGTGAATGTTGCAGTACGTATCCTGTATGTCTCCAACAGTGCTTAGTAAATTTGGCAGTTACCCACAGATGTGATCGGCTTTTCCTCCCTGCCTATCACCCTCTCATAAAGGCTTATTTTCCTACAACTGTCACTCCCAGCTATGAAGAAAGCCTTATCAGTCTGCTTTCTGTCCTTTGGGGAGTTCCTGGGAGCTGTTTTCTCTCTGTCTCTGTTCAAATTATCTCCCCACATGCAGCACATCAGCTTTTGCTGAAAATAAACCATCAACACCTTGCTACAGTCCTGTTTGTGTGCCAAACTCTAGAAAGCCTCTGTTCAGAAGAAGCAACGTCTGACAGACTGTCACCTTTGAATCTTTTTCCAGCTGTGTATTTGCAGTAGCTAAAGTTACAATAGCTTGTGCGTGCGTGCGTGTGTGTGTTCTGGTTTTGTGAATACACCTGATGTTGTTGTTCTGCAAAAAAGTCATGCAGATGTGCCTCTTCTGGGAGTGCGCTACTCATTTCATTTACAGAGCAGCCCCCCAAGCTATGCCTAAATAACATTGGCTATCAATGCAAGCCTTTGGTATGCATATTTAGGAGATTAGTCTATGTTCTAAGGCTGACAGTATGTGGCCTTCAGATTGCAGGCTTACAAGGTCGAAGTCAATGCACGTAGGTATTGGTAGGAGTACTTTTGTTTCCCTATTGTCTCTAAAAAGTATTGAAATATAAGTCCTTCACACTTTTGCTTGGCTGAAAGGGGTAAATGTGCAATTCTATTCAATTTCTCAGTGTTATAGAAATGTGTGTGCTTTTGAGCAGTTTTGCATTTGTGTACATATCATTTCAGCATTAGTTTTAGTGAAGGATAGATAATTCTATGGTTGCACCTTGTTCATGTAGACTACACCTCTTGGCTGATATAGAACCACATCCTGATATAACAGGAAACCATGGAAATATTCATACTTTGCACGTGACGTCACAACTACTGGCTGGCGGGCAAGAACATCTCTCCTAGCATCGAAACCTAGTAAGCTAGGTGACAGCGCCAGTTTTACCATACAAAATTTGGTGTTTTAAGTTGAAAACGACATGCCAGAGTAATAATAACACACACATCAGTTAATTCACGCATTAATTCATGATAATTAATGTACCCTTATGGTAAATTTATACCGGTGTGCTTATTCTAACCAACAACACACACGTAATCGAATTTGATAGAGAAGAGACTGACACACGCACACACACAGGCTTTATTAGTCTTTTTACATGGGTTTAGTTAATGATCAGGCTTTAATAAGACCACGTCGGCTATGTAATCGCTGACAACCGGGACAATTTCATAGTGGTTGGTGTAGGACATTTTGGCGTAGGCAGGGTGTAAGTATTCAGATGAAGACTTCATCATAAAACTGAACAGATTAGCAAACGTTAGTGGGAAGCTCGCTAACTAGTAACACCTTTGCTTTGATTATGAAGATATTCTTGTTTTTCAGCTACGACAGCGTTGTTAACCCATTCACTCTTGGAAAAGTTAGCTAGTATGCAAAGTTGTGTAGGCTTTCATTTCTTTGCGGTGGACAGTACGGTGACAGATTCTCGGTAGATGTAAATATCTTAACTCCAAGTCTGGTAGAGACTTTCCAAGCTTCAAAGCAATGAAAACATCAGCAGTTGCTGTGTATGGATCACAAGTTCAGAGTATGTTAATCTTTTCATGATTTCAATGTGGTTGATTGATTGTAGTATTGGAAATACCGGCCGCAATTCCCCTGTTTGGCCACTGTTCGTCACCATTTTATCTGCGTTTCTTGCACTCCAGGTATCCATGGTAATCACGTGACTGCAAAGTATGAATATAACAGGACTGAAATAATACAATACTTTACCGCACCATTGTGGCGAAAAGAAATCTGAGCCTGAAGGCAAAGCTCTCGATCTACTGGTCAATCTTCGTTCCTACCCTCACCTATGGTCAAGAAGGCTGGCTTATAACCAAAAGAAAGAGATTGTGTGTACAAACGGACTTCTCAGGAAGGTGGCTGGCGTCTCCCTTAGGTATAGGGTGAGAAGCTCACTCATCCATGAGGAACTTGCATAGAAAGGAGCCAGTTGAGATGGTCCAGGCACGTCCAGCTGGGAGGAGACCTCGGGCTAGGTGGAGAGAGACGCCTTAGGATTTACGCTTTAATGAGATTAAATAATACAATATATAGTGTATATTCTATACTTTTTCATTTATTGTCTATATTCCTTAACCAAACATAGAAAAGTAATGAATACAATAACTGTTGCATTTTCTAGACTATATTCCCTTGACTTGGGGGGGGGTTTCTACCTGCCCCTGGCCAGCTGCAAGGAGACAAAAGACATTCTGAGGTGAAGATGAAGGGCGGGTTGGGGTTAGGGGGATTACCTCAGTTTCTCTTGATTTAACGCTCCTGAAAGATCCCCCTTGGCTTCAAACTGTTCAGGTGCACGGAAGATGTAAAGGGTTACTTATGAAAACATTGTTGGGGATGAGAGGCAAAGATCTTGATAACACCTGTCTCTGCAAATCAGCAAGGGTATTATGACGCATTCAATTAGGGGAAAAAGGCAGCTGAAGAAAATATGTATGATAACATACAGTAGTTCATATTCATATCCACGTATTGGACCAACAGAAACGTCCTTCGACACATAACCCCAGTCCTGACTTAACCAACATAGTTATATTTAAGTCAGTAAAGGCTTGACAGAACCAAACCCCAACCAAAGCTAGCCAGGTGTACTTAAAATTAATGTCAACTTTGTCTTTCACTCAGATAATAAACATTACCACATACCATGACAACAAAACCCATAACAAACCTTAATGGACATTAAGGTAGTGCAGGCCAATGGCACCCTGTTCCCTTTAAAGAGGGCTTAAAGTAGTGCACACCATGGGGAATACAATGCAATATTGTCCCCATACGGAAATCTAATGTATGGCCATATATGTATGTAACATGCGTGCGTGCGTATATAAATATAAATAAATAATATAGAAATACAACAGTTTTTTCTTGCCTTATGTCAGTTAACAATTAGCCTATAGTCTACAAATTCAAACAACAATTAATGCATAGGGATATTGATGTTATATACTGTACATGATATGTGATGATAAGTAGGGGTCTGCACCCCATTGGTGTTGTAATGAGCAGGTCCTATAAAGGATGAGCCCGTAGAAGTTCCAGTTGTTAATACACGAAAGCCGGGGATAGCCGGAGCAGCTGCTCTCTCTTCAGATGAGATGCAGCGGGCCTGCAGTCCCCACCCATTCCTCCTCTCATTTTTACCACTTTTCTCTCCATTTCTCTCTACCTCTGTTCATCCGTCTCTCCTCTTTCAGTCAAATGGTTCTCACAGTTTTTCCTATGGTCGAATTTATTCTGTCACAATGTGATATAGGTCAACCACAGACGAGCCTGTATTTACTGTCATCCACATCAGTAAATAGGGCAGAAAATATTCCTCCATAGTGCTGTCTGCCAAGCAGTGCATCCATGCCGGTTAAAATAAAGATGTTAAGTGTGTTTGAGTGTGTGTTTGAATGTGCATTTCTCAGTTTGTGAGAGATGTGTGTCTGCCAGTGGATAAATATGACCACAGGATGAGAAAAGATGTGTGTCAGAACGCCCATCTTTCCTTTTCCATTGGAACACAGCTTATTCAGGAAACAAACCCACCCAGTAGAAATAAACTCTATGACTTTGTATTTATTTCTCCAATCAAATAAATTTTTAGATTGTGAGGCTACATTTCTTGGCTGTCATTTATCCATACATTTTGCCAATAATTTTCAGTGTTCATTTCAGCTCTAGCCTACGTCCGTTCTAACAGCATTTAGTGTTTTTAGATTAATTCTATTAAACAACATTTAAATGTCTGGAATAAGTCGAATGGCCTCATTACTCACCACCAAATGTTGCTGGGACACAATGGTGACTAAATAGAAACAATACAAATGTTACATTGTGATCTGTAGTCAACTAATTTTAAACTTCCCATTTGTCTGTTTTTCTTAGTTTTTTGCATCCACGCTGCAACCATCCAGTTCACCAAGGAGCCCAAATCCCAGGATGCATTGCATGGTCGCAGCGCCATGCTCCGCTGTGAGGTCAGCGATCCAGCCGATATTCAATACAGCTGGCTGCTTAACGGCCAACCCTTGGAGGACACAGAAAGACGATTTCGCGAGAGCAGCAACCTTAAGTTCACGGCGGTGGACCGGAGGCTGGATGCTGGGAACTTTGAGTGCGTGGCCACTAACACGGTCACAGCAGAGGAGGTCCACTCCAATAACGCCTCCTTCAACATCAAGTGTGAGTGTTTTACCCTGTAGGTTTGTGTAGGTAGTGTGAGGGTTTTACCCTGTAGGTTTGTGTAGGTAGTGTGAGTGTTTTACCCTGTAGGTTTGTGTAGGTAGTGTGAGTGTTTTACCCTGTAGGTTTGTGTAGGTAGTGTGAGTGTTTTACCCTGTAGGTTTGTGTAGGTAGTGTGAGTGTTTTACCCTGTAGGTTTGTGTGGGTAGTGTGAGTGTTTTACCCTGTAGGTTTGTGTAGGTAGTGTGAGTGTTTTACCCTGTAGGTTTGTGTGGGTAGTGTGAGTGTTTTACCCTGTAGGTTTGTGTAGGTAGTGTGAGTGTTTTACCCTGTAGGTTTGTGTAGGTAGTGTGAGTGTTTTACCCTGTAGGTTTGCCAGAGTTTGGTGTTGCAGTCTAAGCTCCTGATTCTGGGGCTTGGGGTTCGACTGTCTGTACCCTTGCTCTCTGTCTCCCCCTACATACCTGTCTCCCTAGCCTTTGCTTCCTACTGTTGTGTCACCACCAGTGGAAAAAAAAGCCTCTGGGTCCAGTGTAGCTGACTTCTGGGGCTTGGAAAGCCAGGGCATTTCTGCAGAGTCCATTTTAAATTTAGATTTGGCTGCAAATATGTCAACATCATCAGGGTATATAAGTAATAGAATAGGATCTTTTAAAAATTAGATTTTCACAGTGTAATTTAAGAGCTAGATCTGACATGATGCCTAATTCCCTATGACAGAAATTATATTTGTTTCTCTAAAAGGCATTTTTATCTAAACATTTCACAACATGTACATCCTTTTGTTATGATACATGGGCTGAACACCTGCAAAGAGTTTCCTCAAGTTTCAGATAAGCAACACTAGTGGATTTCAACATTTTAAAATAGACTACCTAAAGTAAAATGCCACATAAAAGCCTCAGTGTTGAATGTCAGGTGAGACTGGACATAATAAGAAAACATTTCTATACCTTGTAAGTAACTTGTGCGTTCTTTGTTGCTTCCCTTCCATTGAAAAGGAAACTTGATATGTGTGCCACCAATCATCTGTTCCTTATTTCTTTTCTCTGCAATGTTACACTCACTTT
>JACXGM010040181.1:0-10389 GCA_016801145.1 Umbra pygmaea
CTACACCAATTCAAGACAAGGTATGCATCTGCTAAGTACCGTTGAACTTCAACCATAGCATTGGCACTAGCACTCCGTATTTTCCTGGTGTCACTGACTCTGTTTTCCAGGAGTGACCACAGGTTATCACCAACCCCTGGCAATAAAACAGTTATCAATTTGTATTTGTATAAAGGCCTGCGACCCCTCGCCGGGATAAACAGTTGACGATGTGTGTGTGTGTGTGTGTGTGTCTAAAGGATTTAAACAGAATGTCAAAGATATAAATATATATCCAATGATAATAATAAACAGCTGATGTCGTTTGTCCATCTTGTGTGATGGCTCAATCTTCCAATACCCTCACAAATCTCTCAGTCACGGTCTCGTGCCTCGTTTTATACCCGATACGGAAGTGTTTTTGACAAGTGCGACACAGGTACCGTTCAATGTTACATGACAAAGTGTTTCGACGACATCTCGATACGTTGTTCCGATGCAGTGAGTGTCGAAAACATCGAGACAGTTTCGACACTTGAGTGTCGAGCGCCCATCACTAGGTCTGACCCATGCATCGTTTTGGTTATGTTCTGCCTTGGATTAAGAGTGTGTGCCGTTGCCATTTAACAAAACCTATTGATCCAGTTTTAGAATAAAACTGTGTTCTTTATACATTTTGGAGTGTTCATTACACCTTGAGCTGCAGTGAGACAGCTTGATGTGTCAGCCAGAGAGGACTTGCTGATGGCATCTGCCCTCTTTCTATTCCTATTGAACCTACAACCAAAACAAACAACGACCAATACATACAGTATTAGTTCACATATACTACCATCAATTGGCAACATAAAATTATAGCAAATCAAGGGAGGTTAAGTTACCTGTCGATTTTTTTTTTTTTTTTTTTTTTTGTGGAGCTCCCATACACTGACTCTGCCTTGAATAAGTAAATAAGGAGGGAACAAAGTCTGGACTTTCTGGATCCATGGACGCCTCCCCTGTAAGACATCTTCAGTCATTACGTTGTAACGGCAATGATTTTATTTGGTCCTAGTAAATGTCATATCACATATAAAATATGACAATATGCCCTATTCATTCATTAAATGATTAATAAATACAGTTAGTGATGTTATAGATGAACTGTCTGCTTTGTTTACATGCTAACGTTACTTGTGCTAACACGCTGATGTTGCTAACGGTCAATGGAATTTACCATTACGAAATAGCATACAAATGGTTGTTGCTTTTAATAATTTATTGTGGTTAACTAACTTACATTTTGCCTTTGTGTGTGATAAACACTGGAGAAAACATTACCTGATTTAAAATGAGCACTGCAGAGACGAGAATTCCGGATGATTTCATCACTCCAGTCTACCCATGTAATTTCTTGCAACCATAAACGTCTGCGTTTTGCTTCAAATGGAGTCTTCAAAGATGGTATTCTATAAAAATGAAGGGCATATTTTTTTGCTTTCCTATTTTCGCATCCAACCGCACAACAAGACATTTTCACTTATTCTGATGATCCCGCCGTTTCACTCACTTGTTTGTAAAACTGGTTCTGTTATTTTTCTGCAACCAAAATGCGTGCGCAACTGCAGTGACGTAACAGTGACGTTGACTCCAAATTGGTCTATACAAGCGATGCTGTTCTTGTTTGTGATATATTGATTAGCTAAAGAGGTCATTGTTAATTTAGTACCTTATACAATCTGTATTAGGCGATCTGGTCAGATCGCAAACGAAAGGCTAAATGGACAAAGTGAATAATTGTGAAACCCGCAACCAAAACTAAATATAGAAATGCCTTTGTTACGAAGTTGCATCCCATTACGTGATCATCAATTGTGGCGATAATGTGGGGTACTATGTCCTTGGTGATGCAGCCTACCTTTGAAGAGGTGGCTGATGAAACAGAGAAGGGGTTTCCAGTACACCAAACCAGGATGACTGCCATTCACTGTCGAGGATCAGGGTGTAGATGCACATACTGGTCTATGAAAGCTTTTGAATGCAGTGAGGCAAAAGTATGGTGTATACACCAATTCGTTAATCTTACACTGTGCAAATTTTACATTAACTGGTAAACCTTACTCTGGTTTAAATACAGAGCATATTGCTGTTCAATTTGTCAAATTGCCTGCCTGAGATTTCTGTCTCAGAGCATAGTACATGTTATTCCAATTTGGTATCTGAAATAGTATGTTTGTCTTTACACAATTATTGGCAAGTAAGTGTATACCAAATAAGGATTCGTTTTTGTCCATTGTTGCACGTCTCAACTGTGCATAAATTAACACATTTTTATCATTTTTCACCTTTTAAGGTGCAGGGTATGGGCAGAGTTTGATCGATCAGGAAATTTACTGTACACTGTTAGCAATTTTTGTAATTTCGTCAGTAACTTACTGTAATTTCCACAGTATCATACTGTAAGTAATACATACAGTAGACTAATGTAAATTGAATTAACTTTTAGCAATTGTTGTAATTTTATCAGTAAACTACTGTATTTCCAAAAGTTTCCTATTGTAATTACTAAATACAGTAGACTACTGTTAATTGAATTAACTATTTGTAATTTGTGTAGTTTTATCAGTAACTTACTGTAATTTCAACAGTGTCATATTTTAATTACTACTGTGTATTGCGTTGTATTGTGGACATATATTCAATAGGCAGAAGCAAATTACTTGAATATGTATTTTCAAGGTAACTGTCAAAAGTACAATATGAGTTCACTATTTCTTAGTTGTTGAAAGGTCTAAATAGAAGCAAACTAGAGCAGTGATACTCATTCCATGTTCCTGCGAGGCTTTTGATCCATAGGTTTTTGATCCAAACCAAATTTAGCACAGGTGACATTAATCATTATTAAGATGAAATGCTAACTCAGGTTAGTCGCAACTGGGGTTGGACGGAAAACTTACAGAATGGTGGCTCGCGAAAGCAGGAATGAATATCGCTGCTCTAAACCAAGGAAGGATCAATTTAGTTTTTCACTGTTAATTATAAAGTTAAATTCAGGTGTGAATGTTAAGTAAACACAAAAGTAATGTTACAAAACCCCAGAGTTTGTGAAAGAGTTAATTGTGAGACTGGTATTATCATTCACAAGGGAATTATAACCATTTCCCTGAATGCTTTGCTTTTTTGTTTGAAAGTTGTCTTGATATTTTTGGACTTAAATATAAAACTTTATGTGATATTATGAAATGTGTTTAATCATCTTTCATTTTCCAAAGCAATACAATCTGTAATCATAAAAATCTGTGAGGATATAGTCCAACCATTACTGAGATCGTTGTTCCAATTGACATAGTTTAGCTAGTCTTAACATTGCTGTCATTCTGAATGCAGGATGTGGGTGCAAAAATAGTACATATGTTGGATCTTCTCCAAATCCTATTTTGCAAGCACACTCATGATTGGTTATCACTCACATTTACTGAAAAGGCATGCTGGGATATATTCAAATAAAACATATATGATATAATACAGTAACAGACTTGGTACTGTAAAATGGATTATAGTAATGGTCCTGTTATTGTAGATTAGAACACAGTAAGGGCCGTAGTACTGTAAATCAAATTACAGTAAGGGAGATGGTACTGTACATTACATTACAGTAACTTATTTGGTACTGTAAATTGGATTACAGTTACGTTTGGTGTACTGTAAAATCAGTAAGTTACTGTAAAATGTACATCATTTTTTACAGTGTATGCAAACAGGTGTATGTATATGGGCTTTATAAGTATCTACAACAGGGGTCTGCAACCTTTACCATCAAAAGAGCTATCAAACCTATTTGACCCATAAAATGATGATAACACAGCTTTTATATAGTATAACTATATTGCATTTATGAAATTTTAGATCAACATAGTCACAAACCCTTCTGTGCTCCTCTCATTACACAAGTCTATTTCTTGTTTATTTCCATGTTATATATTTTCAAAGCTACAGGAGACACTGCAGAGGGGCTGAAGAGCCACCGTTTGCAGACCCCTGATCTACGCGTACAGTATTATGTACATAATATACTGTAATGTACAGTATAGTGTAAGCAGCAGTATGGTGTAAACATTTTTAGAGCTTCTAAGGTGAAGGAAATAAATATTAGGATATCAATTATGTTGCACCTGACTGGCAATTAAAACTGTAGCTTAAAATACTTGTATTTGCATGCAAATTAAAAGGACATTGACTTTAATAAAGTGACAAATTGAGTTGCAATATAACCAGTGTCCAACATCAAGTGGCATTGGGCTTATTTCTTAAAGGACTGAGCAAACTTTATGAGAACAGACAGAAACCCATTCTGGAATTCCCACCTGAGCAGTCTGATTTCTTCAGCTTCCGCCTGCTGGATTGCCAACTTTCCTCCTCAGCACTCTTTGCTCAGCATGGTGGGCTGTCATCAGCATGTACTGGTCTCGTTGCTAGTGTCCACATTGCAGGATGGCTGTTTTTTCATCATCCATGCTCCTCAGTGCCTCAAGGAATTCTGAATCCCTGTTCCTCTAAATCCAAATATAGACAACACAAAATGTACATTTAATACTTCATTTCAATAATATTTTTTTAAAGGTTGAAAATGAAATTAAAAGGAATAATGCATAGTGTTAACTCTCCCCACCAAACATGGCCTCCCTCAACCCCTGCGAAAGATTTAGAGCACCAATAAAACATCCTACACGTGTCGGTTTTTAATTGTTGTGTTATTTTCAAGCATTTGGAAATGGATAGAAATTGTCTTGAAATGTTTTTTAGGCTATTGTTTTTTGTATGTAAGCTAGTTTCCGTGTGATTACTGTAGGTTATGTGGTATGATTACATTTACAAATATTGGTTAATCTAATTTATTGAGTTATGGTCAAATATATGCTTTGCACACATTTTGATTTTTGAGCAGTAGTTGAATAGCTAGGTAACTTTGAGCTATATCAATGGGAATTAATTATTAGCAAATATTTTATTTACATATGATGAGATATGCTACATGATGTACAGTATCTGTGTAAGGTTGTGGTTTCCTATAGTCACCAGAAACAATCAACAAAAACAATACAGTAGAAACCTATTTCAGTAGCACAAACCCCTAAACCCATTGAGATTACAAATCATAATACAATAATATTTTTCTCTTTAAACAGACTACATGGCTTTGTACCTCGGCTTCTATGCGTTTCGAAAGTAGACTTTGGACAAGGGCAACTGGTGCTCGCAAGAAACATGCTGACCACTGTAGCCTGCAGCGCACTGTGGGCAGCTGATTCATCTGAAATATATGATGAGAAAAGTTAATTTGATAACTACAAAAAAGTTTAAGAGAATACTATTTTGAAGTGATAGCTTATTATTTACCTTCAAATAACTGGTCCTCGGATTCTTGGATAGCTTCCAACAACGCATGTGCCAAGTCTTGTTTGTGCTCTCCCAGAAAAAGGAAGGTCTGTGCCCCAATAACCGTTTGTGTGCCGGTCAGAACCATTAGTGTTGTTATGGTCCTTTATTTTTTTGTAGTTCTGCTTTAATTTCTTTAGCTTCTCTCTGCACTGTTTTCCTGTGTGAACAATGCCCAGCGCACACAACCGACTTGATATTTTGAGATACACTTTCTCATTACGATCGCTGTTTCCAGCTCCCGCTGTATATTATCCTCAGCATAAATGCTCAGTAAAGCCTGAACCTCGTCATCGGTTTATCTGTCATATTTTTTACATTCCAAATTAAGGTAACACTTTATTTTGAGAGTCCAAAAAGTGTATCTGTAGAAGTTCTACAGATTATCAACAACACTTTAACAAACTATCTACTAACCCTAACCCTAATCCTAACCTTAACCCTTCCCCTAATGTTAACCCTAACCTTAACCATTACCCTAAAACATATTCTAAACTTACCCCTTCCCTTAAACTACACAATTAGTTGCTTATCAACAGATAGTTTGTTGATAGTTTGCTGATAGTCATATCATCAACAAACTATCTGTAGAGCACATACTGATGGAATTTTGGACTCTCCAAATAAAGTGTAACCCAAATTAATGATTTTGAATTTGCTAATAAAACTGTTACTGTTTACACAGTAGCAGAGTTTTAAAAATGGTGGTTGCAATGAAAAATTCTGCGTGGATTCAACCAATCGAAACGCTACGTTCACGAACCAATCAGCATGTTCTGTGCCAAAGTCCAACCCTCTAAAGTTCAAGAAATTTCAAAAGTACTACCCTCTGAGGAGGTACTTTTTACTGGGGTAAAAATCTACCCAGAATTTTATTTAGTTCCTGGGCGCTTTGCGTGTTTCGATTAAAGTATTACCCCAAAGTCCCTAGTTCCTGGGGAAAGTTCCTGCGGTGGAAAAGGGCCATATGAGGACATTGATGTATCTAAAAAAACATGGCCGCCATCGACCAGTTTGAGCACCTATGAGACAAGGTTAACGGAAGCCGATGGGAACGAAACTCTGTGGGCATGTTCAACACATGGCCAGAGAGGTCTGTAAGAATTTTGAAAGAAATTGGCCACTAGTTGGCGCTATTTAGTTTTTTGGCTCTATAATCACATGGTGGTACACATCCACACAATAAGTATATCATTTGATAGATCCCCTCATGCTGAACAAATCTGCCTCTAGAACCACTGTTGTCAATCAATTTTTTTATTAAATATTCATGAATATGTTAAAAACCTACTTTTTCAAACTAGTCCTAGGTTTTTTGCCCGATCAGAACCAGACCAGTCTAGGACAATACTCTGGACTCTCTAGATCAATAATTATCAAAAAACAGTTGAACTTTTGCATTTGGATGGCAGCAACAGGTAAATTGCCTGTATTGGCTTTAAATTAACTTGTCCATTTTTTATTTCAGTGGTTAAAAGCTTACTAATTAAAACCTAATGTCTTCAATGCTTATGTGATTAAGGGATTTAAATGCTTGAACCCCGATAAATGCTGCTTGCAGCTTTAATTATTATTATTATTATTATTATTATTATTATTATTATTATTATTATTAATCTTCTGCCGTAAAAAGGAATCCCCGATTTGCCAATAGGTGGCACTACAGCGATCAATTGCGTGGAACTGCTTATAACTCCTAGACCGTAAGTCGTAGAGTCAAGTGCCTTATACCATTAGAAAGCTGGACTCCTATGTTTCGGAGCAGCACCACCTGCTGGTCCGGAGATATGAAAAACAGGCTATTTTTGCTTACAACCTCTGAATGGTTTGTCCTAAAATCATGAAAGTGGTCTTGATAGATTCAGGGTGTCATGCCTAGTCGACTGATATCCAATTTTAACATGTCGACCATTTTAGATGTCTGCCATTCTGAATTCTGTACTAAAATGCTGTATTTTCTGAACGCATGAACATATCGTTAGGAAACTTGGTGTGGGTCATCAGTACGATGCCTTGAAAGAGCCTGAGAAGTTTCGACCTGCGCCAGACCAGCGTAACCTAGTGGTAAAATAAATAGTTCAAATGTTTATTACTGGCTGTCGTTGATACTAATAACTTTTGAGCCATAAGGGCTAGATGTAAAATTATTTTTTTCTCTGTTTTCCTAGCTCAAGACAATTTGATTGCACCCTATTACATAATTTTCCGCCATGATAGTTCTCCCGCCATTTTGGATTTTCTGAAAAAAAATCACAAAAATTGAAACAGAATCTTTAGACCATGCCGACAATTAAAAAAATATATAATTTTAATAAACCCAACCGTTATCAAATCACACGCGAACAGATTTCACATAGCGCTTACGAAAACAGATGTACGGATGTATCTCCGCAACACTTTATCTTATTCAGAACAAACTTGGTACATCTCATCACAAGCATGTCCTGAGGCTAATATGCTATGTTTCGAAAGAGTTCCACCTGCTGGTCAAAAGTTACCACCCATTAAATCATATTATTAGTGACTGTATATGATTTTTTCACCCATTACATTCATATTTAAATGTCTCCAATTACTTCATGCTACAGTTCGTCTGACACTCCCGCCATGTTGGCATGTCTTATCCTCTTCTTGTGCTTG
Source organism: Umbra pygmaea (assembly GCA_016801145.1). Classification (NCBI taxonomy): domain Eukaryota; kingdom Metazoa; phylum Chordata; class Actinopteri; order Esociformes; family Umbridae; genus Umbra; species Umbra pygmaea. Next base: position 8,035 of record JACXGM010040181.1, read on the forward strand.
GCCCCACAAATGGCTGCTCGCAGCTATATTTAAGGCCCAAGGCAAAGGCCCTATTGTTTTTCAAAAGATTATTATTATTATTAGGGGTACTCCATCAAGAGTAACCCTATTGTAATTGTCGGTATTATTAGGGGTACTCTGTCAGGAGTAACCCTATTGTAAATGTCGGTATTATTATTATTATTATTATTATTAGGGGTACTCCGGTATGGAGTAACCCTATTGTAATCGTTAGTATTATTATTATTACGCTTTTCCTTGAAACTGCTGAATAACTCAAATTCCCCCACCAGGGGCGCTACAGTACACGATTCATTGTTTTATTTTCAACATGCCCCCATTCCCACCCCGTTTGACCTACAATGCTGAAATTTTGTGTACCTGCCTTATTCCTCATGATGATCAAAAAAGCCTCAAGAACCCATAAAGTCCGCCTTCTTGGATTTTTCTGTGCAGTGAAAATTTGACAAAACCTTTAAAAATAAACTTAAAATCAACCGTAGGTCCGATTGACCTGCCGTTTGATATTTAGGTGTCCCATACGTGCCTTCCTATAGGGTGATAAGCACTAAGAAATACGATACAAAATGGCAGACAAAATGGCCGACCCGATAATTCACTGATACATGCTGAGCTCACAATGTAATATCTGCTTACCCATACATGATAGAAAGTAATGGTTGGTAACAATCGAAAGAGGGAGTTCCACTGCAAAGAATAAGGTGTGGGTTGTCCATGTGGGCTCATCACAGCCTGTGATATTGACTCTCAAAGTTTGGTCACTTTTGCCCAAAAATGACCATTTGACCGCAACTATAAAAATAATCTTAAAATCAACAAAAAGTCTGATTAACTTGCGCTTTGGCATACAGGTGTCTCATATATGCCTTCCTTAATGGTGATATGGACTAAGAGATATAACACAAAATGGCTGACAAAATGGCCGACACATGGTTCAGTGATAATGACATCAAAGTGTCATATTTCCTGAACCATACATGATAGAATGTAATGAATGATATCATGGGAAAGAGGGAGTTCTACTGCTAAGAAAGGTGGGTGAACTGTCCATGTATGTTCATCACAGCCAGTGATATCAAGTCTCAAGTCCGGGTATGTTTTTTATTTATTTATGAATTTCAATATGCTACCATTTCCACACCGTTTTACCTACATTACAGAATTTTTGTGTACCTGCCTTATTTCTCATAATGAACAAAATAGCTTCAAGAGCCCATAAAGTCCGCCATCTTGGATTTTTCTGTACAGTGAAAATTTGCCCAAACCTATAAAAATAATCTTAAAATCAACAATAGGTTTGATTGACCTGGCTGTCGGTATAGCGATTCCTTATACCAGCATCCCTATAGGGTGATAAGCAATAAGAAATACAATACAAAATGGCCGACCCAATGGTTCAATGACTCACGATAATTTCACAATGTCATATTTCCTGAACCGTACACGTTAGAAACTAATGTTTGGTACCATTGGAAGCCTATTTTCCTATACTTGCCATATCGGAGTACCCCGTCGCATCGTTGCTTGCAACTATATTTATTATTATTATTATAATTTTTTTCCTTGAAACTGCTAAATAACTCAAAAAGTCCCTGGTAAAAAATACTATATTTTTGCCCCCTTAAACTATAGCTTTCACGTAACTACCACGCTGAGGCCCGTCCCGATTCCTCCACCAGGGGTGTTACAGTACACGATTCGATTTGCGATTTTGAACATGTCACCATATCCACCCCTTTTGACCTACAATGCTGAAATTTTGTTTACCTGCCTTATTTCTCACGATGAACACAAAAGCCTCAAGAACCCATAAAGTCCGCCATCTTGGATTTTTCTTTACAGTGAAAATTTGACAAAACCTATAAAAATTTACATAAAATCAACCGTAGGTCCGATTGACCTGCCGTTTGATATTTAGGTGTCCCATACGTGCTTTCCTATAGGGTGATAAGCACTAAGAAATACGATGCAAAATGGCAGACAAAATGGCCGACCCGATGGTTCACTGATACATGCTGAACTCACAATGTCATATCTGCTGACCCATACATGATAGAAAGTAATGGTTGGTAACAATCGAAAGAGGGAGTTCCACTACAAAGAATAAGGTCTGGGTTGTCCTTGTGGGTTCATCTGAGACTGTGATATTGACTCTCAAAGTTTGGTCAATTTTGCCCATAAATGACCATTTGACCACAGATATAAAAATCATCTTAAAATCAACAAATAGTCTGATTGACTTGCGCTTTGGCATACAGTTGTCTCATATATGCCTTCCTTAATGGTGATATGGACTAAGATATACAATACAAAATGGCCGACAAAATGGCCGAC
>JACXGM010040182.1:0-10383 GCA_016801145.1 Umbra pygmaea
TGTGTGTGTGTGTGTGTGTGTGTGTGTGTGTGTGTGTGTGTGTGTGTGTGTGTGTGCGCGCGCGCACACCTGTGTGTGTGTGTGTGCGCGCGCACACACACAGGTGCACACACACACACACACACGCACGCGCGCACACACACAAGTGCACGCACAGACTTAGACAGCACACAAAGGTACAGGTCAGATGGTTGTGGTGTTTTTAGGGTATGATCATGCTGTTGTCCTTCATACACAGAACAGGTGGACCGACTAAAAGGAGAAGGCTGGCTTGCATTGTCCACTCATTTAACATAGACCAGAAGACACGCTGAAGACCCAAGATTCAGACACAGTCAATTATAATTTTTTACTTGTTTTTACCTTTGGTGTTTATAAGTTTATGTATTAAAGTAATCATTTACACTGGTTGTAAAGTTGTGTTGTAAATGCACACAATTGAAATCATGAACTTTCAAACACACAATACACATTTTGGTTGAGGCCAAATGTTTTCTGACAAATCACTGAGCGATGAGTGTATCACCCTGACCACACCTGCAGTGTAAGTGCATTCTGTTACACAGGAAGTTCACTTCTAATGAAACGCTGTGCTTTGCTTGCAGCATTGTGTAGCAGTAGCAGAGCGTTCTGTGTGTTGCGTGTGTTAGGTTAACCCTGACCACCTTAATCTCTAGGTGATTTGGGGGCTAGAGGGTAAACCCTACCATCTTTATGCTGGAATCACACCAGGCACGACAAAAAATCACCGTACGGCACCATCACGCAGATACACTTGTACACCGCAATCACCATCGTAATCAATCTTCCGCATCTTCAATGACAACGTTGCATACCACTGTCCTCGTCCAGCAAGGTGACTGGCAGGAGCTTTTTCAGTTTAGTATTAATTGACAATAGTTTGTGTGATGAAATCTATCTACTGAGCTGTCAAAGCTTTTCTTGAAATCCCATAAACCCATAGGTGAAAGCGACATATTAGCTCTTCCACGGTGGTACATCAACTTCCGGTTCTGGTGCCGTACGGCAAAGCACTGCACGAATTGGATAATTTCAACTCTTGCGACACACCCGCTGCACCGCATTCCCCATTTTGCCGGATCCGATAGATTTGCTGCAGCGGTACAGATTGCTTCCTATTGAAATGAATGGACTTCCGCCGGAACGCAACCAGTTTGCCGTGCCTGGTGTGAAACCAGCATTAGCCTCTAGGTGATTTTGGGCCTAGAAGGATAACTCTGTCAACCTTAGTCTCTAGGTGGGTTTAACAATCACCCCAAAGGCTTTGCCCGTTCCCTCAAAATTTGCGTAAAGCTCATCTCATTCAAAGGACATCTGAGAGAACAAATAAAACATAATATTACTGTAATACTAAATTACATTATTAAATTGAGTTATGAGGCCCATCTGTGAAAAGTAATGGTCTCATACACTGAATAACTGGTTGTGTCAACTTTAAGTAAGATAAATACTAAGCCTTTTGTAGTTGGCCAGTCTCTCAAGTGGATTTGGAAGAACTTTGACCCACTTATACATGCAGAACTGTTTTAATTCAGTAACAGTTGTGGGTCATTTTAACATGAAATGCTGATTTGTAGATTCTCACTGTTAAGATATGGGATTTGAAACTGCAACAAATTTCCATTGTTGTTATGGAAAACAACTGAGGATGAATTAGTCACCATCTCCAATAGTCACCTAAGCAACAGAGTTTGATATACAAATAAACAAACAAAACATATTTAAAACATGCATCCTATAAGGAACAATTTAATATTGCAACAAAAACAAACATTTAAAGGAAAACTCTTTTGTGCAACATTACTTCTGCGACATCCAGTCTTTATGGATGGTGGTGGCTGCATCAGGGTATGGGTGTGATTCACATTGACTGGGACATTTTTCTGATGAAAAGAAATAGGAGGGAGATAAGCAGACATTGGTGTAGCGCAGCAGTCTGGGCCTGTACATAGGCTGTATCTGAGGGCCCCTCCCCTCTTTATTTCCAGGTTTGAAGGAAATACACATTAGGGCCCTATTTACAGACATAACATTAGTATCCCAGTCTGATGTCATTGTTAGCAGAGGTAAAATGGTAGAGGAGAACTTCAGTCTACCTTACACAAGGCCTAATATACACTGAAGTTGCTTACTGAGAACAAATGTGTATTTGTTGGCCGTGAATTTAATCTGTTTTTAAATGGACATTGCAGTTTAGTTTGATTTCTAACTCCTTGGTAGAGCATGAGGAAATTTGGAAAGATGAATGTAAATAATATTGCAAAATCCATTTGTGGAAAGCTATTAGAAACATAGTCAAAAAGACTTGCAGATGTAATCAAGGTATACATGCATTGATTCGGTCAAAGCTGAATAATGATCTAATAAATATTTAATGATTTTACATTGACTCTTAAAGTTCTGCCACTTTGACAAACCAAATTAATCACAGTAAAATGATCCTCCACAAGACCATTTAATGATCATTTTACTGTGATTTATTTTGTAACACAACAATGTGAGGTGAATGCTTGCTCACTCCACATGAAGTATTTACCTGAAAACCAGCCTTTAATATCTGCTAATATTCATCCATCTGTCTAGACTACTTCACAGTTCTTCTCTGCCACAGCAGAGATCCTCCCAGTCTTGTAGATGAACTTGACTTGGCATTGTGTCCCAGGGGTGGAGACCCTAAAGCAGCAGCCCTCCCTCCAGTGCCTCTCTCTCAGCTGGTCCAGCTCTGTACCCCTCCCCTGATCCCTCTGTCTCACCCACAATGTCTCACCCTCCGCTGCCAAAACCAACAGGGAACTGCCTAAACCCTGCACCTCGCTCTCCCCCAGCCCAGTCAAGCGAACACTCCACGGCTCACACACTTCAAAGTACCTGCCTCTGTCATAACCACGACAATTTACACTGATAATGAATGATGCTGGCTCGGAGGTGACAAATCTGAGGACTTCTTCTATGCCGTTGTCGATGGTGACAGGGCCCCTGGCTCTTTCTGCCCAGCGTATCTCTGCCCCCCCGAAGATCCACACTTTCTCCAGGACGAGCTGAAAGCTGTGCTGCTCGCCTGGCTTCAGGTAGCTCTCCAGACTGGAGAGTGTCTCTCTGTGCAGATCCTGTAGGCTGGGCAGGCCCTGCTGGACTGGGTTATGTTTTACCACAGCCCGAATCCTGTGTTTCACCCCAGCGTCAAAGCTCTGGGAGCCGAACGCCGGCCTCTCCAGAGTGGAGAGGATGTGCTGGGTGATGATGCCAATAGGCGCCTGGGAGAAGTCAACGGAGCTAGTGCTGTCCTCTGGGTGCACACGGTTCAGCAGACGTGTGATGCATAGGCAGAGTTCTCTGTACTGGCTGGCGAACGGCGCTGTGGGGGCAGAGGGACCTCTGTGTCCCAAGGCTTTGCGGATGGTCCGTGAAGGTAGGCCCTGGAAACGTGTGACTCTGTGAAGCCTGCGAGGGCGACAGGGGTAAAAGTTGCCCTCTTCAGGGGGCGAGAGGCAGAGGGCGTCGTTGAGAGGGTGGAGGTTACGCAGCACCTGGGCTAACACTCTGATGCTCTGGAGCAGGTTGTCAGTTCCTCCTTCTGCCCAGCACTCCTCCAACTCCTGGAGGAGCTCAGTCTCAACTCTCTCACTGCCCCGCAGCTGACGGACAGCATTTCTGGGCTCCCAACATGACTCGGCTGCAGCTCCAGGATCCTCCAGGGCCTCTGCCATGCAGTCCCACAGGACGAAGCTAAAGATGCTCCACACTTTGTCTAGGTGGTCCCCAGTGCAGAGGTGGTTATCAGTGGTTCCAGCATGAAGGAAGGCCATCGCCTCCAGCAGTAGTTTTAGCAACAAACATCCCCTCTCTGAAAGCATGACCCCTAAGACGAGTAAAACAGTGCAGGTCGTTGTTACTGATAAATAGCTAGTGAAGATACAAATGAGCAGTTCAGTAAATAGTGAGACCTACGCTGCGCTGTGGACTCGGCCATCCTGGTCAGCAGTCGGGAGGCGTCTTGGGTCTTACTGAGGAACAGGGCGACCAGGGCCTTGAGTTGAGCCCGGTCCCCCACCCCCACATCGTCTAACAGGCACTCTCTGACCGTCCTTCTGGGAAGGCCTAATACCACCCCGAGCTCACACACGTTCAGCCTGGCCCCCTCTCCTGGAGTCACGGCCAGTAGCACCAATACCTGCTGCAGCACACCTGAGGAGGAGAGCCAGGCGGATGCTGTCAACTGTGTTTGGATGTTCAGACAGAATCTATGGTGAATCAGCTGCTCCTGTCCTGTGGCGTTATCTAGTTACCTGATGTTGACTGTACCTGAGAGCGTGTCGTTTTCTGGGAAGGCTAGACCTTCCCCATCTGACTCTGTGGTCTCCTCAACTGCTATAGGTGTGCTACACTCCCAATGATCGCTCCTCTCCACAGGGTCACTACAGATCCCACAATCCTTCTCTTCCACAGAGGTTCTACAGACGTCAGGATCCTCCAGCACCACTGAGGGAAGATGCACTTTGGCGTGGAGAGCCTCCTCCAGACCACTTCCTGAAACACAAAACCCAGAGACAATAACTAACTGACAATGACAGTAGTAATAATTGTGTTATGACAGTGTTCCAAACATGTGACAGATGCAGGCTTTTTATTTATTTAACCATTATTTATACCAGGAAAGGCTAACAGGGATAAAGAATCAAGTTTTTAAGAGCATACTAGACACGACACTGAGCAGCAGGTCAATATAGACAACATAAAACAAATGTAAGTAAACAATCAAATCACAGGCTTGCTAACCATCATAAATCATATTAAGAAAATGTACAAGTTAAAGAGTTCACTTCAAAGCATTTTACCAGAGACCTAAAAGACATTAGGCAGAATAGGTTTATCCAGATTCTATGAATACCCCTGAAGTTAGTTCCAGGCCAATGGAGCAGAGAACTTAAAGGCACTTTTTAATGTAATGTAATCAAAGAGTATCCTACACATTTCAGGAGATAAAAAATGCCCAGATATGGTGCCCACAAAAATGGCTTTGTAAATAAAAAGACACACATGCCAATTTTCCATTAGTTGGCCATACCACATATATCATCGTTTGAGATTGTGTTCCCATCTTTCCCCAGATTGTGCGAAAGCAGACATACAGTGGGGGTATAGAAAAGATTCACCCCCCCCCGTAAAATAATCACATTTTGTTGCTTTGCAGCCTGAAATGAAAATGGAGAGACAGTTTTTGTTTCATTCAGCTGTATGTACAACTCATAACATCCAAGTGAAAGATATAATACCAACTTGTCAGAAAAAGGAAATTACAGATCAAAAAACAGAATCTAACTCAGTGATTCTGTTTTTTAACCAGGTGTAGTTAATCACATACTCAATAGCACACAAAGCCAATTGACTTTCAACTGTGATCAGCTGTGGTCATTTTGATTAGCTCAGCATGAAACAAGCTTTTCCTTTTTTTTACCTTCCAACATGACAATGACCCAAAGCACACAGCAAAACTGACCACACAGTGGTTGAAGGAGAAAAAGGTGAATGTCCTTGCATGGCCTAGTCAGAGCCCAGACTTAAACCCCATTGAAAATCTTTGGAATGACTTAAAGACAGCAGTCCACAAACAGTCACCATCAAATTTAACTGAACTTGACCAGTTCTGCAAAGAAGAGTGGTCAAATATTGCAACGTCTAGATGTGCAAAGTTAGTAGAGACATATCCCAAAAGACTAAAGGCTGTAATTAAAGCAAAAGGATGTTCAACAAAATACTGAAACAAAGGGGTGATACTTTTTCCAACTCAGTAATTGTTTATTTATCTACTTTATTTTTTCTGACATGTTGGTGTTAGATCTTTCACTTGGATGTTATAAGTTGCACTGAGTAAATACAGCTTAATGAAACAAAAATTGTGTCTGTCTACATTTCAGTCTGCAAAGCAAAAACTGTGATTATTTTACAGGGGGGTAATTCTTTTCTATACCCACTGTAGTCAGGATGTATCAAGAGAGAAATACCTAGTACTCGTCTTGGAAAAAGCAGGCCAGTGTGTGGGGTTACGAATGGAGAAATTCAACAGCCAATGTTTGTTAGCTTCTTTACTTCAATTGATGCATTTATTTGACGATTCAAAAAACAATCCCTTACATGCACTTAAATACAATCATTACATATAAATAACAATGCGTATAATAATTTTATTATTTTGTCATTTGAACATCAATTCCAATGTGACAAAACGGTCCATCTTTAATAATCATTATGCATTTTAGGCGGTGCTCGTGTGTAACAAAACACTACATAGTGTAGGGAAATATTCTCATATGGATAGCTTTTTTCATATTTTTTAAATATCAATATATACTGATTTAGAGCTATACAACTGGGTCTATGAAAGAGGAAGTAGCCTACCAATCTCACCAGCAAATTTCTACAGTGCCCCTATTAAACAGAATTTGTCACGGTCGCTGGTATGAGGACCAGTTTCTCCTGTGTGTGTTAAGGTGTCTGTATTTCCCCCTCATTTGTTCTCATGAATTTATCACATTTTGAATATCCAAAAGATACGTATCAATTATCTGCCACAGCTTAAGCAACTCTGCAGTAATCTGTCTATTTAAGCCTTGTTTAGTGTGTGTAAGTGTAAGTACTGTGTTTTTGTGTGAGTTATACATTGCTGTATTGCGTTTTTCCCCATCGTGGCTTGTTTATTTAGTATGTGTGTTTTGCGTATTAAACACTGTTTACTTTCAGCACTCTTTTGTGTTTGTCTCACTCTTCAAACACCAGCATGGAATATTGTAACAGATTGGGGTATTTTGGATAGATAAGTCGAATTATCTACCTTGACACATCGCTCTCCAGCGACTCCTTGTGTGCAGATCGGGCGCCTGTAAATTAAATTGCAGAAGTATAGTTTGTGACTGTAATCATCCCGTGCATGATCTGACTAAAGGCTTCAGTGGTGGATGAGCAGTGCGATTATATATCAGCGGCTCGGCAACGTGGTTGGATGAACCATGTAAACACACTTCACCATTCGTCCAAGGAGTTGCAGAGCTGCCGACAAGGCAGGGTCAGTGGGGATTGGGAAGGGAGGAAAATGGGGAAAAAAATAAAAAATATATATACTTTTCTATGCAAACAGTTGTTTAAATCAGTGTTAGAATTTGGTTGGTATTGTTGTCCTGTCTATTGTTTTATTTATATTTTCTGTAAATGGTTGAGCTATGTGATTGTTTTTCTCTCTATACGGTGTTGTTTAGTAAGCGGAATTCTCTCTCTCCTGCTGTCACTCAAAAAGCTTGAAATACGCAAATCATTTTCCGATTGGTAGTGGAATCATATTAATGGCAAGCCTCGGCCAGTCTGTGCCAGCGTGGCGGAGCGCATTTTAAAAGTAGTCAATAGCAAATGGGCAAAAGTGTATGAGTGACTAGAGAAGACCAGGCAGTATTACATGTGTTATAACTGAGGGGACCAACCGTGTGATGTCTCCCCCCTGATGTCTGAAGCCAGATGTGGGTCCTCACTCCCCAGGGCCTGGTAGAAGCTGCAGCACGCCCTCTCTCCCTTTGCCAGACAGATGTAAAGGAGCTGGTGGGTCTGCTGGTAGGTCGTAGGCGCTGCCTGAATCTGGTCCAGCTCAAACTGGGTCAAGGTTCCATTGGAGAACAGCACCAGGGACACGGGCAACACAGAGTAGCCCAACCGGCTACACAAGACACTGAGCTGGGCCTGCATCTGACGCTCTGGAGAACAGTAGAGCACAACAGTGACTGAAGATGTGGTGTATTATTCAAACACCTGTTTATACCTGTTTATGAACTATTCCAAACAAGGCAGTCTGCATTCTCATACCTGTGGGTCCACGCTCTATATCTGTGTGGTGAAACAAAAGACAAAACATACTGATGTGTGACTTCTCCTTGCTGATACATAGAATGTTGGTAACTATAACATTTATATCCATGCATCCCTGTTCATCCACTAGGGCAGGGATCCCCAAACCCTTCCATGGAGTGCCTAGTGTATGCTAGTTTTTGGTCTTTCCTTACCCTGGAAATCCAGAGTTCTCGCGAGAGCATAATTTGAATTTGCTCAGCAAGTTACTCTGGCACCAAGTAATTCTGCTCATTAACTATGCCCTCATAGCCGAGTTGCGCCAATCACACCGGTGTATCTGATATAGGTGTGCCAGAGGCGTGTTAAACAGATGATGACAGCGCTGCGACCTCAAAGTCATTAGTAAACATTGTAAGATCGCTATGGATGAACACCAGTTGTTTAAAACGGCTTTGGCCACTACAATGAACGAGTTAGACTTGGATTTTGTCTAAAAGAGGAACAGAAGACGGCGCTCGTATCGTTCCTATTTTTTAAAGGACGTTTTTGCTGTTTTGCCGACTTGATACAGCAAGAGTTTTATCTACCAGTTAGGTCCGCCATAGGGGCTTAGCGAAAACACACTGGTGATTGGTCGTAGTGTTATCCAATTGCGTACAGTGAGATTTTCAAATGCATGCTTGGTGCCGCCCCTCGAGTTGGGTCATTTTCATTACTCGAAGCCAGACCCTTATATCCTCCGGATTTGGGTCTGGATTTTTCCAGGCTAGTCTTTTCCTTCAATTAGAGCCAAATCAGGACCTAGACTGCCAGGTGAGGGGAGATCCTAACCAATTAGTGAGCTACTCCACCAGGCTTGTACAAGGTAAAAGCGAAAACCTGCATACACTAGCCCCTCCATGGAACGGTTTGAGATCCTCTGCACTAGGGGTCCCATACTTGCGTCAGTGTTGAGCCAATCTCGGAGGCACGGGTAGTGTTGCTTGCAGCTCCTCAAGCACTCCATGAATTTCCTGGCCCCAGCCTCATCCATCTCAGCCTGAACTACCTCCAGGAGCTTGCGTGCCTGACTTTGAGGGGTCCTCTCTGCCTTGACCTCAAAGTAGTTCTCCTGGGAGAGCAGGTGAGCCGCCAAGGTCCTGTCCAGCAGGGGAGCCAGGTTATACAGGGAGGCCACCAAAAGCTCTCTGGAGGCCAGCAGGTGGGACTTCACTGTTCGCTTCTGTCCCCTAGGGGGACTTCCTGGGCCTGGGTCATCTGTCAAGGATGGGTACAATCATCACTTCAACTCAGCAGTTTAAGCAGATGAAAGATGTTGATCAATTTAGGGGTAATACGTATTGGTATTAATTTAGCTATAATCATTGGAAGTTGATACTGAAATGTTATTGTGATTGATTTTGCTAAACGTTTGTCCGCTGCAGAGGAAAATAAGAAAGCCAAAAGAAAACGTTTATTTGGTCATTAAAATTAGAAAAAAAATTCTCCCAATTTTTTATACTACCATACTTCTGTTTAATGAGTATTGTTTTGGCGCGGGTACTGGCAGCTAGGCTAAAACGTATACATTGTTTAATCATTGGAAATGCATTGTGTATGTGCATAGAAGAAAAGACATGCCCCTACCCAGGTCTGATGTAATCGGGATTTCCATCAGAAATTCTTATCCATTGTTATAAGCCTGGAAAGGAAACTGCATTTAGTATATCGTTTTTCGTGTAAAAATATTTGTGTTGTCTGTTCTATGTTTAACGATAGAAAAGTTGGATCATCATATAGACAAACTAACCGTAAAAAAACAACGTTCAGTAAACTTCCTGTTTTAACAATTGTCACAACAGTGCACGTTTATGTGGACGTCAAGAAGCGACTTCAAGAAGTCTTCGCTGAGTATATGAAGTACCCTCAGAACTATTATAGACAGAAAAGTTTACTCAAACAAGTAAATTATCTTACCTGAATGTGTAGCGTCTCGAAGAAGTTATATTCTACACTCGGCAGGATAAGAGGACTATATTACCCAAAATGCTTTGCGATTAGAAACTCCCTCCCATCCCTCTTTTGGCCTACAGTCATATGCTCCCATCCAGGCAGAGTTGCCAGGGTAGCGGTTTTCCCGCACAATTGGGCTATTTTAAAAAAGGAGTTGCGTGAAAATTTACGGAGTTGCGGGTTGCGTTTTTTTGGGCTACATTTATAATGTATCGCGGCCGCAAAAATAGATTGAAACAAAGATTAAATGAAAAGGGAACTATTTTATTAGTGGGTATTGATCCCCGGGAATGAATACTTGGCAACAACCACCTGCCGTTTTTTTTTTTTTTTTTTTTTTTTTTTTTTTTTTTTTTTTTTTTATTGAATATCAACATTTACAAACAAACATGGCTGCTTAACTTCTTTTTCTTCAGAATAGGATATAAGGAAAAATATAGCCAGAGGGAGCAGCTCTTAATACAATAAGAATATAAATGTAGTAAAAGTACAAAAATAAGTATATTTGTAAGGAAAATAAACATTTAAATAAATAAATGG
>JACXGM010040183.1:0-10387 GCA_016801145.1 Umbra pygmaea
AGCAGGACATGGCCCTGGGAGAGGAGCAGGACATGGCCCTGGGAGAGGAGCAGGACATGGCCCTGGGAGAGGAGCAGGACATGGCACTGGGAGAGGAGCAGGACATGGCACTGGGAGAGGAGCAGGACATGGCACTGGGAGAGGAGCAGGACATGGCACTGGGAGAGGAGCAGGACATGGCACTGGGAGAGGAGCAGGATATGGCACTGGGAGAAGGTCAGGCTCTGAAACAAGGGCAGGCTCTGGGATAAGGGCAGGCTCTGGGATAAGGGCAGGCTCAAGGACGAGGGGAGGCTCAAGGACGAGTGTAGGCTCAAGGACGAGGGCAGGCTCAAGGACATGGTGAGGTACCAGGGAAGGGTCATGGTCAGGCAAGGGCACAGTGACAGGCAAGGGCACGGTGACAGGCAAGGACACGGTGACAGACAAGGGCACAGTGACAGGCAAGGGCACGGTGACTGGCATGGGCACGGTGACAGGCAAGGGCCCGGTGACAGGCAAGGGCACGGTGACAGGCAAGGGCTCAGGGACTAGGGCAGTCACCAGGACTGAGTCAGGCATTGGTAATGGGACTGGAGGAGGAACTAGGAAATGCTATGGCTCAGGGACAAGGACAGGCCTGGGGAAGAGGCAAGGCTTGACCGATGGTGGTGTAGAGACCTCTGGGTGCAGGGAGCCTTGAGCGGAAACAGCGGCCTCTGGTGGCCGGGAGGCTTGAGCAGAAATAGCGACCTCTGGTGGCCGGGACACTTGAGCAGAAACAGCGGCCTCTGGTGGCCGGGAGGCTTGAGCAGAAACAGCGGCCTCTGGTGGCCGGGAGGCTTGAGCAGAAACAGCGGCCTCTGGTGGCCGGGAGGCTTGAGCAGAAACAGCGGCCTCTGGTGGCCGGGAGGCTTGAGCAGAAACAGCGGCCTCTGGTGGCAGGAGGCTTGAGCAGAAACAGCGTGGAGACCTCTGGTGGTCTGGGCGTGGTGGAGACCTTTGGTGGTCTGGGTGTGGTGGAGACCTCTGGTGGTCTGGGCGTGGTGGAGACCTCTGGTGGTCTGGGCGTGGTGGAGACCTCTGGTGGTCTGGGCGTGGCGGAGACCTCTGGTGGTCTGGGTGTGGCGGAGACCTCTGGTGGTCTGGGCGTGGCGGAGACACTGGCCTCTTGTGGCCGTGGAGCGGAGACACCGGCCTCTTGTGGCCGTGGAGCGGAGACACCGGCCTCTTGTGACCGTGGAGCGGAGACACCGGCCTCTTGTGGCCGTGGAGCGGAGACACCGGCCTCTTGTGGCCGTGGAGCGGAGACACCGGCCTCTTGTGATCAAGGAATTTGGGCGATCAGGGTCCTGCCAGGACATCGAGAGGCCCCAATGGCTTCCAAACAGGGTATTAGCTGAGGGGATTGGGTGAGCAGCCGCTTCACAAGGAAGATCTCAGCCTCTGTCTGGAGTGACCCATAACCGGCCCTCCATGCGAAGAACTGGCTAACCAAGTCTGGACGGGCACTGATGGCTTGGCCGCATTGGTTCATCCACTCCCGATAGTCCTCGTCCACTTCGGGGTCGTTCCTTAATTCAGTAAAGATTAAATCCCTCTGGGAACTGAGGCCGGTGTCCATCTTGGAACTGGGGCTGGTAGCCATCTTAGAACTGGGGCTGGAAGCCATCATGGAACTGAGGCTGGTAGCCATCGTGGAACTGAGGCTGGTAGCCATCGTGGAACTGGGGCTGGTAGCCATCATGGAACTGGGACTAGTAGCCTTCTTGGAACTAGAACTAGTTGCCTTCTTGGAACTGGGACTAGTAGCCTTCTTGGAACTGGGACTAGAGGCCTTCTTGGAACTGGGACTAGTAGCCTTCTTGGAACTGGGACTTGTAGCCTTCTTGGAACAGGGATTGGGTGCCCTCTTTGGAGCTTCAAAAGGGGCAGTTGTCTCAAAGACACGACGGGGAAGGATGTAGTCCCCATCCATAGCCTCCCTGACTAAAAAGTCCTCATAGGAGGCTTCATAGAGGTCCCATAGAGGATCCTCCTGGGCCCAGCCACCGTAAACCAGCTCAGTCCCAGCCATTTTTCTATAAGGCGAGGTATTCTGTAATGATTGAGCTCCCAGGATATAAAAGAACAACAATGTTTATTCTTTCAGGTTAGCTGTCCAAAAACAAGGCAGGAACAGATCATGCAAAGGTACTGAGGAATATCCAAAAACACCATACCAAATAAACAATGCAAGGGTCAGGCAAAAATTACAATCCTAGAGTGTAAGGCAAAGGTACAAGGGAATTTCCAAGGCAGAATCTTAAACAAACGAAGCAAAGGTCAGACCGGAATAATAATACATGAATTTAGTGCTCAGTAAGAAGGAACCAGTTCTTACAATACCTCGCGAAGAGGCAATGTGTGTGTGGCTTAAATAGAGTGTGGGTGAGAGCAGGTGTTCAGAATTTGGATGATTGAGTCCGGGTTATGGGAATTGTAGTTCTGAACAGGCATGACTAGGGAAGCTGTAGTCCACAGGAAGAAGAACTGGGGAATGGGAATTGTAGTTCTGAGCAATGTAGAATAGGGAAGTGGCAGTTTCCAGTGAGGGGGAACTGGGGAACATTACAACATCCAAATCAGATGAACAGTGTATGAATTACAACACTATATGTGGTCCCCCAAATTGTAGGGGCTCAAAAGTATTTGAGTCGGATTATCTACTTTGCTTTCCAGCAACACTTTATGTGTTGGGCACTGGTAATTTCATTTGTAGAGGTATAGCTGGTGAGTGTATTCATCCCATGCATGTGATGACTACACTGAAAAAAATGGAGAGTTGCTTTGTCAGATTTACTTAATAATATTTTTAAGTAAACCTGACAACACAACTCTCCCATTTCGTTCAGTGTAATGGCTTCCGTGTTGGATGAGCAGTGTGAAAAGATGTGACCGGCTCAGCGACATGTGGTTGGATGAACCCTGTGAGCACCCTTCACCATCCTACATCTGTCCAAGGAGTTGCGGAGCTGCTGTGAAGGCAGAGTTGGGGGGGTGATTTGGACAAGAGCAACTGGGAGGGGAGAATTAAATCTGAAAAATCACAAATAAGTAAAAATAAAAAACAAACTTAGGATGCTTTTACAGTATGATGCAGGTCATTGCACTGCTTCGAAAAACATATTGAATACATCCAGTTCTTTGACAGTAATTCCATCATTGATAAATACAAGGAAACCAGTTCCATTGGCAGCCATACAAGCCCATGTCCTAACACTACCTCCACAATGCTACCTGGCAAAATCTGTGAAATATCAAAAATATGATTGTTCATGCAGAACATTTTTTCTTTTATTTAGGGATAGTAGCCAGGTAAAGCAATTTATTATTACATAATTTGTGTTTGCCCTTTTTAAATCTTAATGAAATGACCAAAGTGGCCATGATTAAAACAGACATACCCTTAAATCAGTGGTCCTCAAACCCTTCCATGGAGGGCTTAGTGTATGCAGGTTTTTGCTTTTACCTCGTACAAGCCTGATGGAGTAGCTCACTAATTGGTTAGTAACTCCCCTCACCTGGCAGTCTAGGTCCTACTTGTTCTCTAATTGAAGGGAAAGACCAAAACCCAGCATACACTAGGCCCTACATGGAAGGGTTTGAGGACTACTGCCTTAAATGATTGGCTTGATAATATACACACTGTCACATTCATCCCAGTGTGGGCTGGCATGGATATATGAACATGAGACATAGACTCTGTGTATAAAGATTGTTTGTGTATTTGTGTTCGTTTAATCATCCAGTCTAAGGCACTGTTGATTTATGTTTAGTTATTGCATATGTATGTTTATATTGTAAGTTTGGCGAATTCCTCCTGTTCACCTAGAGATTGTCTGCTTTAATTGGGGTAACTCATGTCAGGAGTATTCATTACTGATTACCTGTAGCCGGTAGACAATAGCTCTATATAAGATTGGGTGAACTGGAGGAGGGCGGGATCTATTGGCTTTGTTTATTGTACTATTGCGTGGTTTGGGTGCTGATCTTGCTGTTTGATGGATTATAGTGTAACAGTTGAAAACAGCATAGGAGGCAGGTGTGGAATAACAATGATATTATTTCACGAAACAATAGAACAACGTGAAGCGTAGGGACTGTATGCAAAACAATAACTGACAAGGATAACTCAGGAACACAAGGTTTAAATACCCCATTGATAACAAACGTAACCCAGCTGTGCCCAAACGCTCCTGTGTGCGCAATCAGGCAGCATAGAGTATAGCTTGACACCACCATGGCTAAACCAGACAACATGACACACAAGTCCTTAATACTCCAGTGAGGAAGAGCAGTAGGACAGGCAGGATGAGGGGACAGATGCTACATATAGGCTATGCTCTATTTGAGCCTTCTCCACAATTAAGAGTTCTAAGTTGTATAGCCCTGTGTACTGTTGATTAAGTGTACGCTCTATATATTACCTCAGTGTTCTATGCCACGTTAACAGCATAGTGATTCAGAAATGTATTTACGTTGTGCATCTCCAGTATATGTCCATTTAGCCAGTCAGCCAGATTCACTGAAGTATTTGTGAATATCATTTATGTTACTACATAAATGGGTTTCATTAAAAGAACCACAGAGCTCCACTACCTGCCTTGGTCTCCCTTCCTTACAACACCAACATGTGTGACACACACACACATTGACACAAACAAGTTTAAATGGCTATTTAGTGTAGGTTTCCACACCTGTTACTTGTTTGATTATAATTAGTGTCTGTGTAAAAAAAGTCAATGAGTTTTGTAGTTCTTGAGAGACCCCTGCACATTGGGGAGGGCAAAAGATCTGTCAAAGGACCTGCAAGAAAAGGTTGTTGAACTTCATCAATCAGGAAAAGGATATAGAAAGATATTCAAATATTTGAAATGCCAATCAGCACTGTTCAAACTCTGATAAAGTGGAAAATGAAGGGTTCTGTTCATAACAAGCCATGGTCAGGTGGACCAACAAATAATTCAACCACAACTGCCTGGATAATGTGCTGGGATGCAAAGAAAAACCCACAAGCAACTTCAGCTGAAATACAGGAGAACAAATATGGGCCACACTGACAAATTGCCAGAAAAAAAAATATTACAACGCCAACTCTACAAAACAGCCCGCTTACACTATGCCAAACAGCATCTAGAAAAGCCTAAAAACAGATGGAACAAAGTCATTTGGAGTGTTAAGACCAAAACTGAAAATTATGGTCACAAATATAAATGCTATATTGGGAGAGGAGTCATCAAGGCTCATGTAGAAAAGTACACCATCCCTACTGTGAAGCATGGAGGTGGATATCTGATTTTATTCAAAGGTCCCAGAACAAATAGACCTCTGTGAAGTCATCTCCAAAACCATGCCATTTGTTTGTGATGTGTTTGATCTGATTTGTGTTGCAAAAACTAACATTTGTGCTGCTCTGTTTATTTTTTTGTTATATTACGTCACTCTCCACACCATGTTGTATAAATGTGCTCGGTTTGTGCCATTAAAACAAACATTGTATCTATTTTCCTTTCGCAGAAATAACAAATTTAATTTGGGAGCTGTGACGTCACTCTCCAGCCCATTTCGTCTAAATCCCACAAAAACAGTGTTGTTAGTTTGTGCTCGGTTTGTGCCGTTAAAATTAACATATGTATATCCGCAGAACTCCAAAGATTTTTTGATGTCTAAACGATGGAATAATATATGATGGATCTTTCTACAGCACAAAACAGCACAAATGAACAACACACTTTTTGTGTGATTTAGATGAGGTGGGGTGGAAAGGGACGTCACAGCTCCCAAATTAAATTAATTTCTAAAGGAGGGGATATAGATACAATGTTAATTTTAATGGCACAAACCAGCACAAACCAAGCACAAATAAACGACACAGTTTTTGTGCGAATTAGATGAGGTGGGGTGGAGAGTGACATCCCAGCTCCCAAGTTAAATTAATTTCTAAAGGAGGGGATATAGATACAATGTTAATTTTAACGGCACAAAATAGCACAAACCGAGCACAAAAGAACAACACAGTTTTTGTTGGATTTAGAGGAAATGGGGTGGAGAGTGACGTCACAGCTCCCAAACATTGACATTGCAACGTTTCTTTCAATGGCACAAACCGGTACAAACCAA
The DNA here is from genome assembly GCA_016801145.1 of Umbra pygmaea. Lineage (NCBI taxonomy): Eukaryota > Metazoa > Chordata > Actinopteri > Esociformes > Umbridae > Umbra > Umbra pygmaea. The sequence goes on from JACXGM010040183.1 coordinate 6,142, forward strand.
GTACAAAGGAACGGCTGTTTTGCAACGATTTGGACCATATGGGATGGACAGTTATGTACAGTGCCTTGCGAAAGCATTCGGCCCCCTTTAACTTTTTGACATTTAAAAAAGTTAAAAAAGTTTGAAATATCCAATAAATTTCGTTTCACTTCATGATTGTGTCCCACTCGTTGATTCTTCACAAAAAATTACAGTTTCATATCTTTATGTTTAAAGCCTGAAATGTGGGAAAAGGTTGAAAAGTTCAAGGGGTCGAATACTTTCGCAAGGCACTGTAACTGTACTTATAAATATTTTTATGTTTAAAAGGGGATTGACATTGCAATATTGCTTTCAATGGCACAAAGCAGCACAAACCGTGCACAAACGAACGACACCGTTTTTTTTGGATTTAGACGAACTGGGGGGGAGAGTGATGTCACAGTTTCCAAAATAAATAGTTTTATCTGCGAAAGTAAAATAGATACAATGTTTGTTTGAAAGGCACAAACCAGCGGAAACCAAGCACAAATAAATTACACTGGTTTGGAGCGATTTGAACGACATGGGGTGGAGAATGACGTAACATAACCAAAAAATTATGTTCAATATCTCAAACACCACAGCAGCAGTTTTTGTGGCACAAATCAGCACAAACACAGCACAAACAAATGGCATAGTTTTGGCATAGTTAGAGATTCTTTTTTTATGGGGTGCCAACTTCACAGAGGTAACACATAGACATGCTAGAGGGAAAAGGATTCTGCAGGTTAAGCAGTACCAAAACTGGGTTAAGTCTTACTCATGTGCTGGGTTATTTCCTGTCTCATTGCCTTTGATAAAATTAGTAACAAATACTTTTTATATATTACAAATGTAAAATAAATAGGTATTGTCTGTGTAATACAATAAACCAGAGGCCACTATATGTGATTTCAATCTCGTTTAATAGTTTTTTTTAAACATTTTTAATACATTTACATATACTTTTTTGAATACAAGTATTGAATACAATTGTAGACTTTATATTACAAATGTAGCCTAAGTCTGTCCATATATTCAGGCATTAAAATTCATTAAAGAAACTAATTTGAACTCAAACGACTACAATATCATTTATTAAGGTCCTTCAGAAGCTAGGCGAGGGTCCTTAGCATTCGGAGAACACGTAAATGGAATAGGCTAGCAAGTGCACGTCATTGTATCAGTGAAAATGTCAGCCTTAGGTGCTGCAATTCAACAGTAGACAGTAGCAATTTGTACAGGCATTTAAACGTTAATCTTTAATTATATGTACTACCGTTTTAACAAATGTACAGTAACGTTAAACACTAAAGATACTTATATTTGAAAGCATAGTGTCTCGTAATCGCTCCGACTCCACTAACGTCCGCTCTCTATGGAAAATTCTCAGAATGAAGGACTCAGTCCTTGGTTGAAATTCAGAGGATCCTTTACATTGGAACAGTCCTTCGACAGACTTCGATGACGTAGCATCCTTGAAATTCTGGCTTCGGAAATATAAAAGAATAAAACGTTGTCCATAATTTGAAGTTATAATTCTCTTATGCTAAACATATTTGATGTTCGCTTTACCATCAGGTCGTTGTACGTACAACTTGGAGAATTTACAGATGACATTTGGAACAAATCATTGGATGAACGAGATGCGGCTGCCTGTTTTGCGTCTGCAACGCGTTCTTCGTTTAAAATGACAACCCTTGGACATTTATGATGAATGTGATATTAACTCGCGCTTTCATTTTGTCATGTACAGAAATGTATAACGCTATAGTATTGGGAAGCATATATTATATTATCGGCTATGATTCATTATGCTCCTGATTCATTATAGCCGACAAAATAATGTTACCTTGAAAACAACACACACAGTAATTGACAACTCGCACTTTATTTTCCAAGAGGACCGTAAACGTAAATGGACATGCGCACTTGCAAAAGTTTGTTTGTGTTTTCATAGCAACCGGTAACAACACTACGCATTCATTATGTTCTTACAAATATAGTTTAAAATAATCCAATGGTAATCCAAGGCATTTTATGATATTTTTTATAAAAGTGTATTGAATTGATATTACGGTATCCTGCCCTGCAGGTAAAAGAGCCGATAACCTCCTCTTGCCTACTGTAGTAGTCTAATTTTGGACACAAGAGGGCAGTATAACCCTATGTATGATTTTGGGACAGTTTACAGGGAGCCACAAAAATAAACAGAGACCCCAGCCCTGACTTTCACCAAAATATCTGACTTCCTGTTGGTCGGAGCTAATGACTGTAAATTACAAAGTTGTCCGGCTCGATGAGACAAATTTATATACTGAGTGTCGTTACTATAGGTAAAACTAAACACCCCACTTTTATCAAAAGCATTTAGAAAGTGACACACTTCCTGTTGCCAGTTGGTGGCGCTATAACTTTGACTCACAATAGTTACATCCATCTGAACGACCTTTAACCCCAAACACAATTCTAACGTTTCATCAAGATCGGTTAATGTATGCAGACGTTATAACTTTTCGTGTTTCTTTTCTCGCCATACATTTTTTTCCTCGCCACGGCCAAACCAGTCGAGATATCAAAAATCTGTTTGCAATTTAGCATCCTCAATGTCTCTTCTTCATGCACACCGACTTAGGGGGCAAGTGGATGAATTCCCTAGGAGAAGTACTTTAAATTCCAGAGGAGGCGTTTACAACGACCCATAAACGACCCATAAACGACTCATAATAACCGGCTTCCTGTTGGGCTGACGTAAAACTTAGAGCACCAAAGTTGTTTGGCCCAATGAGATCTATAAGTGTACCTAGTTTCATACTATTACATGCAAGCATGTTTGATATATGGACAAGTGTTTAAATCCCCATTCCAGGGGGCGCTGTAGAGCCCCCCTGCCACGCCTGGGTACCAGCTTCAGCCCGGCTCTGATGGCCGCGGGTTCTGACCCGTGTGCAAATTTTCAAGAGTTTTGGAGCATGTTAATGGCCCCAAAAGTGCCCAAAAGGTAGAAAAAACAATAATAAATATAGCTGCGAGCAGCGATTGCAAGCCCAAGCCGGGTGGCACCGCAAACCCGGTGCCTTTAAGCCAGTGGCACCGCAACCCCGGTGCCTTTAAGCCAGTGGCACCGCAACCCCGGTGCCTTTAATGACCTTTTAAGAGCCACGTTCACTTATTCAAATAAAGAGCATTTTTCCATGTGGGTGAAATTCGTTGTTCCTCACCTTACTTGATGTCAGGTTTTAGATTACTTGTTTTGAAATAAAAATGTTGATTCCTCATCCATTCCATTGTAAGCATTTCAATTTTTAATTTCGAACCATTAAAGAATCGTGCGCTGTTTTCTGCGCTGACCACAAATCCAAAGCGTGCCATAAAGCAGTGGTTCTCCAACTTTTTTGATTTGGTTTGTTTTCCTCAAACACGTTTTTTATAGGCTATATTTAGGTTATGCCAGATTTTGTTAAAGGTTTAAATAGGCTATATAAAAACAGAAAGATTGTTTTACATTCCAAAACGTGTCAAAAAAAAAAAACTTTGTAATGTCATTGCATTATATAACAGTAAGAAAAAATAAAAGACCAGGGCCCGTATTTATCAAGCTTCTTAAAGTGCCATTTTAGTCTTAAGTGCTGAGAATTGACCGAATTTACCCATACTCTCAAACTTAAGTGTAAAAGCAAGATATCAGATTTCTCAAAGCTAAGAATCACTCTTACTCTCCCAGTTATTTGAGACAGATCGAGAGGTCTCTTAAGTGGTTAAGAGTTGCCAGTAGGGGCTTGAAATGGCGTAGAAAGAGACGTGCGCAAATCTTTTAAGAGAGGAAAAATTTTTTTTTTTAATTGTTTGACGCTGCTTAATTAATTAAAAACGGTATTGTTTGGACAGAGCAGGCATCATCTTCGTCAGCGACTGAGTGAGGAAAGTCATTTCAACGCAATGCTGATGTTTTGGCCCATCACAACCATCAATAAGCCGATTTGTAATAGAAACAATTATTGCACTTATAGCTCAACACATTGTCACGCGTTTCACTGACTTCCCAAAAACACCCCGCATAATCCAACAGAAGCAAACACAATTCATGCAAATAGCCGGCTTCCCAAGAGTAGTAGGCACAATGTATGGCACTTATATAAAGATCATTGCTCCCAGCGTCAACGAGAATGTTTATATGAATAATAAGAGTTACCACAGCATCAACGCACAAGTTGAGTTTGATGCAGACCACAACATTTTGGATGTG
>JACXGM010040184.1:0-10387 GCA_016801145.1 Umbra pygmaea
CACACACACACACACACACACACACACACACACACACACACACACACACACACACACACACACACACACACACACACACACACAATGAACCCATGCAAAAACACACACAGCCTCCCACGCAAGCACTTACACAACAGTACACTCACACAACTATGCTCTCACATACACTCAATCAGGCACACACACACACACATGCAAAGAAACACAACCACCCACTCACACACCCACACACAAACAAACACACAGACTTTAAGAAGGTAATTACATTAGCCCCAGGGATGGAAAGCCTCTTTTGTATCCTCACGATTCTCAAAGGAACATATATTAACATAAGTGTATCGTTCTGATATAAAAGAATAACTCTGTTTTAGTGATATGCATAAAACATCCTAATGGTCTCACTATTTCTGTGTGGCACACTCATATTTTCCCCACATGAATTCAAATTAGTAAGATCCATGGGATAGCATTATACAGAGAATGTATACATTATATCCAATATAAACAGTGGTAGATTTACACACAAAACACACCCATGTATTTCATTTCAAAATATAAGCAATTTAAACTATAGCTTTAACCATTATTACATATGATGGACATTTCTACTGTTTTTAACACATGTGATCTTTCAATAAAAATATATTTATGCAGTATCTCACAAAAGTGAGTACACCCCTCACATTTCTGTAAATATTTGATTAGAACTTTTCATGTGACAACACTTAAGAAATGACACTTTGCTACAATGTAGAGTAATGAGTACACTACAGCTTGTTTAATTGTGTAAATTTGCTGTCCCCTCAAAATAACTCAACACACAGCCATTAAGGTCTAATCCGCTGGCAACAAAAGTAAGTACACCCCTAAGTGAAAATGTCCAAAATTGGGTCCATTTAGCCACCCAACGGTGTCAGGTGACTTGTTAGTGTTAGTGTTACAAGGTCTCAGGTGTATATGAGGAGCAGGTGTGTTAAATTTGATGTTATTGCTCTCACACTCCCTCATACTGGCCACTGAAAGTTCAACATGGCACCTCGTGACAAAGAACTATCTGAGGATCTGAAAAAAAGAATTGTTGCTCTATATAAAGATGGCCTAGGCTATAAGAAGAGTGCCAAGACCCTGAAACTGAGCTGCAGCATGGTGGTCAAGAACATACAGCGGTTTAACAGGACAGGACATTGGTCTGCATGGCTGTCATCCGAGAAGGAAGACTATACTAAAGATGATGCACAAGAAAGCCCACAAACAGTTTGCTTAAGACAAGCTGACTAAGGACATGGATTACTGGAACCATGTCATGTGGTCTGATGAGACCAAGATAAACTTATTTGGTTCAGATGGTGTCAAGCATGTGTGGCGGCAACCAAGTGAGGAGTACAAAGACAAGTGTGTCTTGCCTACAGTCAAACATGGTGGAGGGAGTGTCATAGTCTGGGCCTGCATGAGTACTACCAGTACTGGGGAGCTACAGTTCATTGAGGGAACCATTAATGCCAACATGCACTGTGACCGCAGGGCAGTATTCCAACATGATAACGACCACAAACACACCTCAAAGACGACCACTGCCTTGCTAAAGAAGCTGAGGGTAAAGGTGATGGACTGGCCAAGCATGTCTCCAGACCTAAACACTATTGAGCATCTGTGGAGCATCCTCAAATGGAAGGTGGAGGAGTGCAAGGTCTTTAACATCCACCCGCTCTGAGATGTGGTCATGGAGGAGTGGAAGTGGACCCCAGTGGAAACCTGTGAAGCTCTGGTGAACTCCATGCCAAAGAGTGTTAAGGCAGTGCTGGAAAATATGGTGGCCACACAAAATATTGACACATTGGGCCCTATTTGGACCTTTTCACTTAGGGGTGTACTCACTTTTGTTACCAGCAGTTTAGACATTAATGGCTGTGTGTTGAGTAATTTTGAAGGGACAGCAAATTTACACTGATTACGAGCTGTACACTCACTACATTACATTGTAGCAAAGTGTCATTTCTTCAGTGTTGACACATTAAAATTTATAATCAAATATTTACAAAAATGTGAGGGGTGTACTCACTTTTGTGAGATACTGTATAATAAAAACTGTTGATTCTTCTATATGATACTTTAATCCTGAATCTGCTTAAGGTGAAACAGCACCACCTTTCGCTGCCTTTGTTTTGTTGATGAAATACAGGTGATGAGCGTCTAGCATTGCAGTGAAACAATTCTGCAAAACATGAATGTGGCTGTTTTACCTAGCATTAAATCCAGCATTAAATCCAACACATCCCCTAAAACATGATTCATATACAAGTTGGCATGACAGTGAGCTTCAGGTACGAAGATCTTAAAGTTGTACAGTACTGGATGTTTCAAACGTAAAAACAAGATGTCATACATTTCCCATTTTACAGTGTATATCAGGAGGCACACAAACATACACTCACTCAAACATACATTATCAGTCACACACCAAATAATTAGAATACAGGATAAAAGGCCTTTGGACCAGATGTAGTTATTCACTAAGCACTCTTAAGGCTTCAGTATACTACAGCTTTCCGACCTCGCGCGCAACCATGTGATGTCATGGGAGCGCCAAAAATATTTATACTCGCGCTGGTGGTCGAGACACTATTTGCAGTCTTCTTCTGAACAGAGGCGTCGCAACTAAGGAGACGCTACCGACTTTGTTATTTCCACGGACTAGAAGAAGAAGAAAAAGGTAAACGATGGCAGAACTGGCAGCAGCATTGACGTTAATGTCAACAGTGGCTAAGATGATCTTAACTGTGTTGTTATGAACCGTTTACTGTTTTATTATGAACCATTAACTGTGTTATTATGAATCGTTTACTGTGCCCTCGAACTCGTCCATGCTTCCTAATTCCGCTTTGTCGTGCGCCACTGAAAAAAAGAGTGGTGCGCCCACTCTAAATCATTGCGCGCCAGAAAAATTTTGATGTCAATTTGAAACACGCCAGGTCGGGATCGGTGAGTATTCTGAAGGTTTTACAGCTCACTGATGTCACATGGTGTTTTTATAACAGCTAGTAAGGGGCTCAGGCGGGCCACCCTCTTTTCCACGGGTTATGGTATATCACAGATACTGCACAAGTCATGTGATCCGTTAGCAATAAAACTGGGGGAAATTGGCTACTTGATAGCTGCCATCACATGCTTGCTAACAGATTACAGGCATCAGCTTTGTGATTGAATGACACAAACTGTAAGCTCACGATCAGTGTATGTTTTGGTGCTCTGTAAAAACTGCAATTGATGATAAAAAGATGATTTCTCAACAGCGAGGTTGAAAAAGATGGGTGCTACATCCACATATGAATTGTTTTGCATCTCGGTAGGAAACAACATTGCTATCACTAATATTAAGGTCACCACAGTTTATGAGCATTAGGGAACCTACCTATGGAATCATATGTTTGAGCCCTAGTCATGAATCCTTACTGGAAACAGTCCCTTAAGTCCTAGGCACTAGAAAAAAAGTCTAATCAAATCTTTCTCCTCCCACACTGTAAATGCCCAGGATAAATGTAGTGTCCAGAAGAAACAGTCCATGGGCAGCCGTCTGCTGTGGTTTAATAGTTTGGGAGGAGAACCTAATGGATTGACTGTCAGTGACTGTCAACTTCACATACACACATATGCCTAAAAGGTAGGTAGCATTGGTCTTTTTGAGTTCAGAGTTTTCCTTGTCCTGTGCCCCCTCTGGATCGTTTGAATTTATTTACTTTGAATTTCACTTTTTATATATATATATATACATACATATATATATATATACATATATATATATATACATATATATATATATATATATATACATATACACATATACATATATATACATATATATATATATACATATATATATATATACATATACACACTGTAAAAAATGATTACATGGCACAACTTAACTCAGTCAAGTCATCTTGTTGCTTTGACTCAGTTAAGTTGCGCCAACTTTAGGAGTGAAGTTCACTCCTATGTGATAAATGCTACCAACCCTTTACTGACACCCCTGCCATCATATCTACTAGACTGTGCTGACCACACCATGGCTCTTTATTAGAACAATTCATGACCAAAACCAATAGTTCTGGGTAAAAAGACCCTGAATAATTTTTAACTAGTCTAAACCAAGTCACAAAATGTCTTGACGTTACATAGGGTTCAGTGGTGAAATGTCTTCCATGTTTAGACTCCTTATCACATCCTGCTTGCCGTGCTGAAACAGCACAGGTTATATGGTAAGACTTGTCTTTCAGTTTATGATGAAGTGGGTTCCAATAGCAACATGTTGTAGTCAGGACTCCATTGAGGTGTGTCATTGTCAAAGTAGGGCTCCTCTGTTCAGGGGCAGTAGGGGCAGGGGGTGTAGTGGTTTGAGCACAACATTAGCAACTTGGATACACAATGTTCATGCCTGATGATTGTCCTCTGATCCCCATCTGCCATCACTGGCAATAAACCTGGAAAATTGGGGAAATGAATGAGTTGAGACAACAAGAGTCTAATGATTGTTCACTTCATTGCAAGACTACATTGTATCTTGAGCACACTAGGGCCTTCAGAATAAAAAAAGAAAGCAGCTTTCTTATTATCATACAAACATTTATGTTATTATACAAACATTTATGTTACTCCAACTGATGTATAATGAAAATTAAAACATTTGCATTGCTATCTGGGGTGTGTATTGAAAGTATTTAAATCAGTTTATCTGCTACAGTATATGTGGCGTGTATTGAATGTTAACAGTTCATTTGCTATCTGTGCTGTGTAATGAAAGTAAAAAAAATATCTATAGAGAATACACTCACCTAAAGGATTATTAGGAACACCATACTAATACTGTGATTGACCCCCTTTCACCTTCAGAACTGCCTTAATTCTATGTGGCATTGATTCAACAAGGTGCTGAAAGCATTCTTTAGAAATGTTGGCCCATATTGATAGGATAGCATCTTGCAGTTGGAGATTTGTGGGATGCACATCCAGGGCACGAAGCTCCTGTTACACCACATCCCAAAGATGCACTATTGGGTTGAGATCTGGTGACTGTGGGGGCCATTTTAGTACAGTGAACTCATTATCATGTTCAAGAAATGATTCAAGCTTTGTAACATGGTGCATTATCCTGCTGGAAGTATCGATCAGAGGGTGGGTACATGGTGGCCATAAAGGGATGGACATGGTCAGAAACAATGCTCAGGTAGGCCGTGGAATTTAAACGATGCCCAATTGGCACTAAGGTGCCTAAAGTGTGCCAAGAAAACATCCCCCAAACCATTACACCACCACCACCAGCCTTCACAGTGGTAACAAGGCATGATGGATCCATGTTCTCATTCTGTTCACGGCAAATTCTGACTTTACCATCTGAATGTCTCAACTGAAATCGAGACTCATCAGACCAGGCAACATTTTTCCAGTTTTCAACTGTCCAATTTTGGTGAGCTCTTGCAAATTGTAGCCTCTTTTTCCTATTTGTAGTGGAGATGAGTGGTACCCTGTGGGGTCTTCTGCTGTTGTAGCCCATCCGCCTTAAGGTTGTGCGTGTTGTGGCTTCACAAATGCTTTGCTGCATACCTCAGTTGTAACAAGTGGTTATTTCAGTCAAAGTTGCTCTTCTATCCGCTTGAAGCAGTTGGCCCATTCTCCTCTGACCTCTAGCATCAACAAGGCATTTTCGCCCACAGGACTGCCGCATACTGGATGTTTTTCCCTTTTCACACCATTCTTTGTAAACCCTAGAAATGGTTGTGCGTGGAAATCCAAGTAACTGAGCAGATTGTGAAATACTCAGACCGGCCCGCCTGGCACCAACAACCATGCCACGCTCAAAATTGCTTAAATCACATTTTTTTCCCATTCTGACATTCAGTTTGGAGATCAGGAGATTGTCTTGACCAGGACCACACCCCTAAATGCATTGAAGCAACTGCTATGTGATTGGTTGAGTCGATCATTGCATTAAGGAGTAATTGAATGGGTGTTCCTAATAATCCTTTAGGTGAGTGTATATATAAATGAGAAACCTGTACGATCAAGGTTAAAAATAATATATTGATTTAATTATCCATACATTTTTGCATATTGTTCTAAATCTGTTTAATTGGAATTACATTAGATAGTAATAATAATAGTAATAAGAAGAAAAACAATACAGTAAATATGTCATATATTTAAATGTATTCACAAAATAAATGATTCACTGTCAAATTGTACATCCAAGATTGCCCATATGAATCTTTCATACACTTATATACAGTATGAGTCTGCAAAGAATTTCATGAATTTAAAGCCACCCAGAAAATAAATATTTATAATGCCCCCAATTTCCCTTTTCGCCCGGTCTCTGGTAATTGTATGTGATTAATTATGCTTTCTCTGTGGAGGAAGGAAAATCAATCTTACAGCAGAATGTTGTTTGGGAGATATTCTGCAATAGCAACCAATTTTACAGCTACAGTCTATTTCTAGACTAAGATTCACACTACCTGTCACTATGGACAAACATTGTTTACATTCAACTTTCTTTGTTATTTAGCAGACAATCTTACCCGGAGAGCCTGGGATGCACACAACCGTGCACTATGGACAAACATATTTCTTCCCTTTAAAGGTATTTGCATAGAATAAATTAAGAAAATTGCCAAAATCATATGCCCATTCTGCTTTTATAGTTTTACATATAAGCCCTCAGTTTGGCCCACATTAGATCTCTTTACATTCTCTTATCTGCTGTCTTCCTGAAAACAATGCAATCTTCTTCTCACCCAAAGCAGTCAGGGAGTCGTGGGGGTGAGATGACCAAAATATTAATATATATTTTTTTACATAATGCTTTTTTCACATTAAACAAAATACCGTGCTATTGTTAAACATTTGAGAATGGGATAAATTACAAGGACTTTTCTCCAGTTGGTTTCCTTCTCAGTCAAAACGAATCACTAACTCAATAACTAACAGAGCATTTCCTTCGCCCTGTTAAACAAGGTAGCAATTTAAAGTAACTTCATGTTTTGCAGTAGCCTCACTGGGTTTTATTAATTTGTAACCCAATGGAGTAGGCTATTTTATAGCACTATGTCCCTTTGGTTTACCTTTTGCTTCAATGCCTTTTTCTCAGGGGGAAACAACCAACCATGTATATTGCAAATAGGAAAAACTGAACATTGGGTAGGTATAGTTTTTCCTATTATAGCACCAATGCTGTTGACTAATGTGATTAAAGTTACCGTAGTATTGTATAAAAAAATATATATCGCTTGTCCCTCAGACCAGACTGCTGGCAATGCAAGCACATGAAATAAACTTTGACAGAGTCAATAGATCCAGACTCACCTAGACACTGAGTTCTGAAATCCTTACGAAGGCTCCTTAGGCAAAGGCTAGAAAACAAGAGAAAATCTGGTGAGACATAGCTATTATGAAAGTACAAATGATCATGCCTTGTTCTAACAAAATGCTTTGGTGCTTTGAACATATAACATATGTCCATTTTGAAGCAGCACATGGCAAGACCAAATTAAATCTGCAGATAGATTATAAAAACTTAAGCAATTGTAAAATGTTGAACCAAACAATACCAGGAAGTACTAACAGGTAAAGTTGGTTCTTATGGGCCATGGATTACACGGCAGTACCTTAGAGTCAGAATTAAACAATGAGAATACTATTTAAACAGTGAAAACACATCTAGACAACTGCTATCTATGACTAATTTCAATTTACTCTGATATTATTTGCCCTGTCATTAATTCCAACAGTTAGGACTACATTTCCTAGTTTACTACTAACTTGACTGAGAATTAATTGTTAGCAACAACCTGGGAGCATGAATGGGATGATTTTCATATTGCCAGCTAAGGGACTCAATCTAGCAACCTTTGGGTTAGTACTGTATGTGGGGGGTGAGGTACTCGTGGGGAGCTAAGGGCTAAGCTGATCTTAATCAGGAAGCTAATGGGCTGTGCAGCCAATCAAGTCCGTGGTGCAGCATCCATATTGGCATTCCCGGGAACCTCTCAGCTCTGCTGGCAGGGCTCCTGTACTAACAACGGGCACAGTTGGTATTCCACTGCCCATCCATCTGCTGGTTGGGTAATCGGTCCATCGATCGTGTCTGTGTTTCCATCTGTCTGTCTATGTCCCCTGTCATGTCTGAACATTTGTCCATCCATCTACCGTCTGTCTTTCTGTCTGTAAGTTTGTTGCCAACCACACCTCTGCAAATCTGATTCATCTGGCTGTATGTCTGTCTGTCTGGTCTGCCTGCCTGTCTGTCTCATCCATCTGTTTGTGTGGCCTGCCTGTCTGTCTGTCTAGTATGCGCAGTCTGTCTTTCTGGTCTGCTTGTCTGTCTGGTCTGCCTGTCCATTCATCTGCTGTGTCTGTCTGTCTTTCCATCCAGGTGCCCTACTTAGTGCTATCTGAGTAACAGTCAACTGAGCACGGCTGTTCCATTCCCCCTCTGACAACATGTCATCTAAATGCTAAGTACATCCACTGCATCTTTAAATCAAAACAAGAAAAGGTCGAGAGGGGAAAAACGTACAGCACCACAATGGAATGTTCACTGCATGCTCAAGGTTTCTTGATTCAATTTTTGTCTATTTATTTGAAGGCTGAATGCCTAAAACATTTACTACTGGTGCTGTGTGAGAAGAATTCCAAGACCTTGCTCTCTATTATAAAAGTACAAGAACCAAGGAGTACCCAAGTAAAAAAAAAGTATATTTAAATGTACTTGAAATGTATTTTATTTATCCTAAATATACTTCAAATATATTATTTTGGTATGTATATTTTGAAAGTATACTTCAAATATACTTAAATATATTAAATACATACTTATGGTTAAACATAAGTATACTAGAAGTATAATACTGGAGTATAATTTAAATATACTTTTTTTTACTTGGGTAAGCCAGGTATTTATTTACCTTTGCCACTTGTTTGCACGTACAAGTTAAAAACGTTTCTCCCCTGAAAGGTGAGTCATTGTGTGAGTACGTACGTCCTCAACAATACAGTGGCCTTCTGCTGGTAATTCTTGTAGAAATTGATTGTTGGGACAATCACTCAGGCCAAAGTGCTGAGGTGGCAGTGGTGCTGGCTTGGCACTTTTAAGTGTTCACACTAATTAAAAGGCTAACAAGGTGAGTTGGACACAGCAGACAAGAGAGTGTAGGAGAGAGGCTAACAACGCTGGCACCCAAACAAACCGCAGCAAGGCCCAGTGTTCACAGGAAATCAGACCCAAATGCATCACCTCCTCAGGCTAGAGAGTGACAGTGAGAACAAATGGGAGGGGCGAGAAAAAGTGAGTGAAATAACATACATGGTAATGAGGGTTTCAGCTATTCTGTCTTATTGGAAGCTCCAGCACATAAGTAGGAGTAAGTTAATGATTAAGAAAAAACTGATAAAAAATCTGTACAAACACAGAGACAGTGTGAATGTCATAGCTATTTTATTTGTCTAAATACAGTAGTACACTTCTCATTGAGTTGATGAATAACAAAGAAAATACCATTACATCTGTGTCTGGATTTTATTTGCTTCACTGTTCTGCTAAAAGCTTGTCTTCCTCCACTGTCCCTCCACAGGTCTCCCACTAATAATCCACTTTTGGTAAAATGTTTAATGAGGACTTAAAACTTGCTAGCAATAGTCTGTTCACAGAATCACATTTAACTCACTTACATCCTCAATTACTGAAACAAACAGCTAAATAAAAATAGAAGCAGATAAAACACCATGCTATGTTAATGTCCATTTACTGCATGCATCTATTCTAAACTTTAAATGCATCAGTGTTGTGTCAAATGTTATGATTTTTTGTTGACCCCAGAAACCGCTATACTAAATAGGATAAAAATAAGGTTGTGTGTGACGTCCTCTGGTTCAAGCACTGCCCTGCAACATCAGTCCTCTACTGGCACGACTCCATTTCCCATACTCCATGAACGCATCCACAATATGAGATCCCAATCACCTGAATACTGACACCTGTTGTCTTGGTCTGTATATAAGCTTCCTCACCACAATGCCCCTTTTGAGGTATTGTGAGTAACTGCATTATACTGAGCGTATTCATGTTTCCGTTTAACTGGTCTGACCTGATTCATATATATAATCTCTGACATCGAGTTTGGATATTCCCTTGGTACTTCTGCTCTGTTGTTTTTCATAGTCAAGAAAACCGCTGGTCTGAGTTCCCGATTTCCTGTGTTGGATCCTGCCTGTCTGAAAACCCTCTACGTGTACCGATCATTGCCTGTCTGACTACCCGAAGCCCTGTCTTGCCCAGCCTGTTGGAGTACCCTGCCTACGTCTTTCCCAGCCTGTCCGACTACCTGCTCTGGAATAT
>JACXGM010040185.1:0-10387 GCA_016801145.1 Umbra pygmaea
GGGGGGGGGGGGGGTGAACTGCAGCATGGAGTCCAAGGAAAAAAATGTAGCCTAGCTGGCCTGATTGAAAACAGTGTCTCATTTACAACGGCGACCTGGCCAAGATAAAGCGCAGTGGTGCAAGATGACATAAAGTTGTTCATGGTTCCCATGAGGCTCATTTTATTTGTTATCACCTTGTCTGCCAGGAAAAGTGATGTGAAGAAGTTGTGAGTGGTCACACTTCTGCCTTTGTCTGTGAAAGTCTCCATGAGTCTTCCATATACATCTGACCAAAATGACTCCACATTCACGCTATGCCGCATGCACCACTGACTTAAAAGAGTGCAATGAATGCTTTGAGTTCACCAACAGCTGTCCCATGCACGGTCTCCATTTCTGTGGGCACAAGGATGATAACAATCTCTGATGTGCTGAAGCATCTGCATGTCACACAAATTTTAGAGTGCACAGCCAATGTGTATCTTGGCGTGAGTTATTAGGCATGCTGTAATGCCATTCGATGTCATTTGGCCCCCTCTTAGCACTTTCATTCATCCTTTCTACCCAAATGTTGCCGTCCCTCCCAGACTCCTGTCTCACAGTGGCAGTCAGGGTCTCGCAGCCAGGTGGGCTGATTGAGAACAATTTCTCATTTGTAACACCGACCTGGCCCAGATAAAGCACAATGGTGCAAAATTACATAAAGTACACAAAAAAATAATACAGGATTCAGATACTCAGAGTATACACAGGGATGGGTAGTATTTATGATACATGTATTTAAAACACGTATTTCAAATACAAAATAAGATATTGTCATTTGTATTTGAAAGTCTTGACAAAAATGGCTTCATATTTTGCATCAAAATACTTTAGGTTTTTGTAATTTGTAGATTAAAAATACTGTAAAATACTTTAAAAAAATGCTGCCTCGGACTGGTGCCTAATAAATAATTTGTCCAGACTTGTTGAGATCAGAAAAGATAACTGAGCCATACCTGAAGAAGAAGGTCAAGGTGAAGTATGTAGGTTGCTAATTTTCCCTTAATTTTTTAGCAAAAATCATTGATCTAAATTGTGCCATCCCTCCTAGACTCCTGTCTCGCAGTGGCAGTCGGGGTCACGGCTGGCTCTGTTCTTGCGATTGCCATTACTATTATTCATCAATACACTATTGTTGTAATTGAATGACCCTGTTCTACACCAACATGACACCTTCTTATCCTTGGTGCTAAATTAATTAGTTTTATTCAAATAAAACCCCTGATGGACGTGTCACACTATTGGATAAGCTGATAATCAAGAACAGACTTGGAAAATCAAACACATTAGAGTGCATCTTTCTTATGCATGACATTATTATAGTTTTTGGTTTGTTGGTGGTATAATATAATAGCCTGGGAAAACCCTGACGGACGTCCGGCAAATTTAGATTAGCTCAGCAAGTCAATCTGGCCAAGAGCCCATTCAAGCCCATTTCCAATTTCCCCAAAACGAGGCACCATTCACAGTCATTGAGGTGGGTTTTATACGATGACGATAGCATAGCTATATACTGTCATTGGTTGAAGCAGACAATTACAACGATGGCTGCTGCAATGGAACATCCGCAATATCACTTGTTTGAATCAGCTTTTGTGTCTGTTTTAAGCAATTTGAACATTTCCTTTTTGTTAAAAACCGAGCAAAGAACAACACTCGAAGCCTTCATATCTAAAAAAAAGATGTTGTCGCGGTCTTGCCCACTCAATTCGGAAAAGTCTGATATATCCAATTATATCCGAGAGGCATTTCAGCGGCATCCGTTGGTAATGCCCTTTTGGAAATGGGCTGTGAATGAACCTTGCCCAGACCGACTCTCAGTCAGAACTGAGAATGGTCTGGTGTTAACCAGGCTAATGATAACAGAATATGAAAAAAATATGATATCAAAGAACATATGCTGTTGTATTTTTGTTAATATATTACTTGATAAGCAAGATCAAGTTAACACAAACAATTACATTAGAGTACATTTTTCTTTTGCATGCATGTATAGGCCCTTACGGATAAGCTGCAATAATTACTAGGGATGGACGATACCACTTTTTATGGAACAAGTACAAGTACAGAGAATTTCATTTTGGGTACATGCCGATACGAGTAACAATAAAAGTACTTTTATTAACTATGCCAAATGTCACATTCAAATATAGAAAAGTAAATGTTACATATCCAGAACATAATTTACATTGCAGGAATGTGCTGATCAAGAATGTGTAATATTTATAACAAATGTCAATAGTTTACATCTTCTTCCCTAATTAGCTAAAATGAGAGAAACACGTTTGTGTTTGCATTTGCACTAAGCATTGCAGACGTTTTGTGTAAGATGAGACTGTTAGAAGTGACTTTCTCCAAAGAGGGATAATGACCTACTCATAATATTCTGTTACGGTATATGATTGTTTTATTATAATCGGTACACAATTATAGCTGTACTATCACTGTAATCTAATGAACAAAAAAATAGGCTACTTTGTATTTCCTTTAATTTATATTTCTTAACGTTAGTATGTCAAAACTCCACTATTTTGTTCACCCAGAAGTTTTGCAAACTACTGACATTTGACTTTCCTTCCCGAAGGTGTATTATTAATTAAAGTATGCCGTGACTAGCCTAATAGCTTGCAGCCTTCGTTCAGTCCTGTACTTAAATTTGCACATTTCCTGGAGAATTCTAATGTACTGTATGCACCTATAAATTTACAAATATTAGGCTACATGAAAAAAGCTATGAGAAAAGCAATTTCATCTTTCACCATTTGAACTCTACTGGAGAACTGAGGACAATTAAGTTGTGATTCAGTGTTTTTCAATAATAGGCATGTGTGGCTCCATCTTTGGTAATGATTATACATTTTAGTAGGTGATTCTTTGTGCAACAAATCACCTCATATTGCAGAAAGTATTATCCAATTTAAATCACTTTTCTTTCTTTTTTTAAATAGCAATAATTGTATCTTTATAAGCTGGTCTCTGAAAGAGGAAGTAGACATCAAGACGTCATTATCATCAACATGAAATATATGCATAGTGCTGGAATACAGCTACATTTCCATTGAAACATTTACGTGAATCAGATTTACAAGCTTGTTGGTATTGTTGTTCCAGTCGTTACATGGTTGAGCAATACAACTGTTTCCTATCTATATACTACCTTGTAAAGTAGGCTACTATTCCCTCTTTGGCACTTTAAGAAAACAACTATGGTCATCTATGGCTAATCTGTAAAGCGTTGTCCAGCATAACACTCTTAATTGTGAATGAAGTATCGGCTTGGAGTATTAGGCATTTTTTCAAGTACAAATATGAGTACTTATGTATCGGTATCAGTCCATCTCTTGTAATATAATATAAAAATGTCTGAAGATTGCGGAATTCTAGATGTATCATGTTTGGTTTATAATGTATTCACCCTGTGTCATCAACATTACACTTGAAGCGCAATAAGTGTCGCCCATGCATTCAGACAATGGTGATTATGGCCTGGGCAACACAATTAGGTACCAACAGCTAAGGTGACATTGGAGGTTTGAAAAGTCAAGGATGGCAGTGTGTGTAGCATTAAAAATCACAGATTTATTTCAAAAGCTAATTAACTGTAATTGTTGGTTGTTTAACCCCGTACACAATGTGTTGGCTGAGATCCTGCCTGAAGACAACAGAGGTGTTTTGAGGGCCTATTAGTTAACCCTTAAAGGTCTAAGGGGTCTTAGGTCCACTTGGCACACAGTTGACTTTTTGGCCTCTAGAAAGGTCATACTTTGACCTACAGTGAAGTGCCTTATGGTTTTGGATTCAGAAGACCCATGGCTACAACATGGATGAATGAAATCCATCATCTTGGGTCATTGAATTTTATGTTTTATTCAATATTTATTTCAAAAATCTAAAGAACGTATGTATTTTTTATTGTTTTTTACATGTAAAAGCATGTTATCTATAGTGCACAAGGCATTTTATTGCTTATTGTCAAGCCCCCAGGGGTCCTGTACCAGTGTGCAATGTTTGGGGGCCATACAATCAAGTCAACATCAAAATGCTACACTCATTTCTAACTAGATTTCTATACGTTTTTAAAACCCAGCTAAAATCCAACTCCAAAACTTGTTGTTTTATGCAGGATGATGTCCTATGTTATTGAAAAATTTGTTATTTTGTCATTTTCACTTCCTACTTCCTGTCTGTGATATTTTTAGTCAAAACGAAAGACCATCGTCGGCTTTGAGGCGCGATATCTCCGGCTGTAAGTAACACACAGAGATGTGCCACCACTCATTATTTGCGTCTAATTCTCCCCTTTCCAACGGTACCAAGCTTTAGTTGCCCTGCATGTATGGTTCGCGAAATAATCGCGTTCGCCCTAGGAGGGTTAACATTATATCTGTTAAGGTGTACTTTGTTTTACAGATTTAAGGTACCTGATAGTTTAATTTATCATTTGCTTGAGGTTGAGGGCATCAAACTTACACTGTAAGCTGGCTGTGGAGTTAAAGGAGTGTTCCACAGTAAATCAGTTTCATAGTATACCATTTACAAACGTTACCATAGATGATTTATGGCATATACACGTCTGTTCTTTTTCAATATATCAGAGAAAAGCCGATAGTATATTTCAGTTCCTTTCGCAACCACTGGGGTGCTTCTGTATCAGTCTAAACTTGAGTTACCACAACTCCCAGAATTCCAAGCGAATTTAGTGCCTGTCCCTGTTTGAAGGCACCGACACAGAACATGGGCAATTCAACAGCACAGCTCTGTAGAGCGTGACGCTAGAAAGTTATACATATTTGTTTTTGAAATTGTAGTCTAATTTCTATTCATCATGCCCGTTTGGTGTTCTGTACCTGGTTGCAGAAATTACAAGCAAGCACAAAAAGGAGTAATCTTTCACACTTTACAATAGGCTATAAAAAGTTAGGGTTTGCAGTCAGCATTTTAGGTCGGAAGATAATGAAAGGGATCTACGTGCTAAATTAACCAGCACTACAGCCCGAAAGCGGCTGAAAAGCGATGCGATCCCATCCATTTTTCTTTATCTAGAAAGAGTAGCCTATATATATAGTACGTAATTTACACACTCAGCTAGCTACTAAATACAGCTGGCACACTACACATACAGTACAATAACATTACCACACAGACACAATGTGTGCTCCATTATCAAGGTACAGAAAATAGGTTTAATAAACTTACTCATCTGTTAATTGTCCTCTTGCTACGTCTCTTTCCATGTGTGCTGGAAAAACTTCAGTGATTCAGTGACGCATTAAGGTCGTCAGTCATTTTTGGTTCAAGCCTTACAAGTAAAGCTTGTCCACGATCCCATTCATTGTAACAAGTGCTTTTTTCTTCAGTAGACATGGATGGACATATTCCCACAGAAGCACTTAGGCAATTAGAATTTAACCGCACTTCAACTGGATTATCTGTAGAACGCTGCCTTGAAGCTGAATATCCAACTCCATTTGTTGTAAATGTTCTTCGGTGTACTCTGGTGCAAACATGTAAAATCACTCAGAATGTAAAAGCAAGTTGTAAAATTCCTCATCTGCCAATCCTCGTTAATAACAATTGTGTTACCAGCGACTTTGGTTACAAACTGTTTCACAGAATCCAGAGAACATGCCAGGTGGGTGTGGCTTGGAAAAAGGAAGCCAGCGTTGTAGTTCTCTACATACTGAAAAAAAAATCATACCAACTCGTCTGTTTAGCATTAAAACGGCTAATCGAAACGTCACAGAAAGACAAGCTATACCTTTAAAAATCAAGGACAACTGAGGCTTTAGGTAGTAGGTTTGAAAGCCAGATCAGTATAACAGGGATGCTTATTTTCGTGACAGAATAGATGCCTACATTAATTTTTCCTATCTCCACTGTGAATTCATACCATAGGGTGACGTCAGGGTATGAAGTTTCCCAGCGAAATTTCAAATCTTGCTCTTACACTAGCCAGGCATGGGTGAAACATATCTCACTGTTCTACAAATGTCTGGGAGAAGCTACTAGTACCTCCAGATAGCTGTAGGGTGAAGTATCCCTTTAAACATATCCCAGTTTAAGTCACATAACAGCTCAAATGTAGAGGATAAATGGTGGGCAATCAATTCACATGGGAAATTTAGTGCACAATTGGAGGCTGAAGGAACAGTGAGAGAGATATTTCTGGTGAAATTGATTTTAAAAGTTGGAGAACTGATTGGGCACATACCTGGATAGGATAACAGAGCTCTGACAGGTATTCCTACAGTAGACTGCAACTCCGTCCCCTTTAGCAGTTCTATTTCGAAAGTATAAGTTGTTGTTGGGGAATGAAATTTCAGAATATTTGGTGGACTACCAAAACCAGGATTCAGACATGGTTAGTTTGTCAGTGTTGACGGAATGTGCGAGAGCAGTGAATGAATAAATTGTAGGAAGTAGTCTTCCCATGTTAATATGCATAAAACCAAGGCATTTATGGTTACAGAAGTCCGCAAATGTGAGCACCTGGAGAATAGGGATAGCACTGGGGGATACAAGGCCTGGGCTTAACTCTATATTTCTAGAGGAGCAGAGTAGGAGTAGGGGTAGGTTTCCAAGGGCTTTAAGACCTGGATGTTTACTATGTTGGCAGACTGAATAAGTGATAAGGTAGATTCAGAGCCACATGAGCAGACAAGAATAAGGTAAGATGTGTTCAGGTAAAGTAAATCTAGGCATTGCGTGACAATGAGAGAGATTGCATGTCAGAATATAAGGATGCACCAATACCACTTTGTCATTGTTGATACCGATCCATGTACAGAACTTTGAGTACTGTACTGTACAAGTACCAATCCGATACCAGCGTTATAATGCTATGTAATATAAAATGTGCATCTACCCACTCTGTTGTCAGATGTAATAAGAGACATAGGACATGTCTGAGCTCCAAAATGTCTGTAGTGAAGCTAATTGCAGTGATGTCTTTCAGCAAATACAAAAAGGTATTTTTAACATTGTTAGGAGCTCTCCTCTGTAAGTATCAAACTCACCAAAGGTAAAATGAACAATAATGTTTATTAGCAAGAGGTAAGACAATTAGGCGGAACCTGGATAATGCTGTCAGGCAGGCAGGCTTGTAAAAACCCCAAGGCATAAACTGTTTAGACTACGGTACAGAGGATTATCCAAAACATAACGAACATTCAAAGCAAGGTCAGGCCAGAATATCAATCCAAAAACAGGCAAAGGTACAAGGGATGATCCGAGTCAAAGTACATGAAACACAATGCTAAAGTCAGGCCATAAACAACAAGACAAGAAATGAATGCTCAGTAATAGAAATGTATACTCACAAATACCTCGCAGAGGCAAGGAGAGGTGTGTGGCTTAAATACTGTTTGGAGTGAGCAGGTGTACTGAATTAGAATAATTGTGTCCGGGTATGGGAAATGTAGTTCTGAGGAGACCTGACTAGGGAAGCTGTAGTTCATTGGAAAATGAACTGGGGATTGGGAATTGCAGTTCTGTGTCACCTAAACAAAGGAAGTGGCAGTTTCCAGGGAAGGGAAACTGGGAAACGTTACAAACATTTACTATACAGTTCGGCAAGGCCGTTTCAGACTCATTGCATCAGCTAGGCTGGTGGATGCCCAAACGACAGTCACTTAGATATGAAAAAAACACTACATCCTTCTATATTGATTCAATAAATGCATTATGAATACAATAAATACATTACTAAAAACATTTTGTGAAAACAAATGATTTTCAGATGATTGCCAAATGTTGCTAATCATTTTAGTATTGGACGTCCTACTAGTACTTTTAGTCAGCTACTATTAGATTGTTCGTCCAACAGCTTTTCACATTTGAGAGGTGCAAAACTTTATTTCCTAACACCTTTAATTTTACTTTTGTAAATACACTTTAGAATAATCTCTATGGAAAGCATGTCTGAGATTACTAATAAAACTAGAACTGCAAGCAGTTTTGACGGGGTCCAAGCCATCCCTGGCGAGTCCCCCCTGGTGCAAGTCGCCCTGATTACCCGCGGAGCCCACAAAAGCAGGACCTATGAAATTGGAACAAAAAAAACCAAGATACAAGGTCTGTAGTAATTTGCACGTGCTCTGATATTTCGAAGACATTTTAAAATGTTAAAAGAAGTGCTTTAATAATGGTCGAAAATGTCAGAGAAGATGCAAAAAGTTGTCATTAGCAAGAAAACATAGGGGATTACTAAGAAATCAGACGATGAAATACCATCACATAGTATGTCGATCTGTAAACTGTCATTCGGAAAACAGGTTTTCAGATAGCAGAGGTAATCAGAGTGCCATACAGCCATGGCTGAGTATTCATGTTCCACATTTGAATGAACCAATCTTTGGTTTAAATTGCCCTAATTGTACAGGGACAGGGATTAATTTAACATTGATGCGCAAAATTATGGGTCCTCTAGCAATTTAATGTAGTAATATATGCATGTCTAACCATCTTGTCTGTACACTGTGCATTACACACTAAACAAAACAGAACATTTAGCAACATTTTTTCTGTAACTTTATCCAATATCCCTTTCACAGTTCAGATTAGGTCGCTACTTTATACTGCGGCCAACAGTTCATGTAGCACAGTTGAATGAACTGATCTTTGATTTAATTTGTCCTAATTGTGCAGGGACAAGGCTTAAAGTTAACATTGATCTGCAAAATCATGGGTTCTGTAGCAATTTACTGTAGTAATTTATGTATATCTGCCCATTTTGTCTGTACACTTTGCCTTACACATTAAACAAAACAAACCAGAACCAAATAATGAGTTACCTACATTTGTCCAAAGGAAATAATTTTATAAAACATTTAGCAACATTTTCTTTCTGTAACTTTATCCCATTTCCCTTTCACTGTTCAGGTTAGATCACTAACTCTGGCTGTTGCCGACAGTATACATTATAGATAGTTGTTCTTAAAAATGCTTTGTATTGTTTTATAGTATAATTTTGTACTAGATTAGCAACAAACCAATTCTAACACCGCACACTCCAAACAGGAAATAAAGTTTGCCAGATACACATGCACATGATCCAGCGTACTGTAGTAACCCCAACGAGGGGCATTTTATCAGAATGTAGCATAGATCATCTGCTTAAAAATATAGGAAATATTGGTTAGAATAGAACACCACAATTAAATCTGCTAAATATTATTAATTAATTATTACATTAATTATTAATTTATTTTGTCTTTGTTTGAAACAAATTGTAGCCTATATGATTATAATACACATTTTTTATATGTTCTATAATGTCTGACACATTAAAAAAGCTCAAACTTTTGGATAGTCATTATGGAAAGCAGACCCCAAAGCATAACGTTGGCCAGGCAAATGTCAAAATATATCGAGGTGTGAGCTACAAGTTCTGTGGTACATCACCATTGTAAATATCCCATTAACATTGATTGAGTAAATGGGCAAAAACTGCTCTACGTTGACGACAGCACCTTTTAATGACAAATTTGGTACAGAGCTTCAGAGCGGCATTCCAAACAAGCACTAAAAGTTTCATGTTGATAGCATTTACTACAGAAAAAATATTGTAATCACAATTATCCCATTTAAACGTATAGTTATTGTCGATAACACAAACATTGGTTAAAGCGTCCCATAATGGCCGATCTTCGCCAAATTTGGTACAGAACATCACAGTGGGACATTTAACAACAATCTTACGTTTTTTGATGATATCATCTAATTTGGCAGCAATATACAGTGAACCCTCGCTATATCGCGGTTCACCTTTCACGGTCTTGCTGCTTTTCGGATTTGCAGGATGCATCGGCTCAGTCAGAAGAGCAGTGAAATACATGTGAGTCACTATTTGTCCTACTGTACTTTGTATTTTTTTTCATAATCATTTCTCTCCTGTTCTAATCCAATGACTCGGGTTGCGGTGGGGCGGTGCTGATCTCCGCAATTTGAAGCCTTTGGTTCGTATTGATGATTAAAATTATTATTTTACAGTACAGTATAAGGGTTCCCATAGTTGGTCAGGGCTCATCGCTGTCAGGAACTGGTATCACTTCTTTGCCCAAGTCACACGAACCATGCACACAACACAGACCGCATTCAGAGGATACTGATACGCCATTTCCCAGCAGACATGAACGCAGCACATCACACAGATCACAATCACCAGAATACTGACACCTGCAGATCATCAACACATCATATATATACCCTCACTATACTGATACTCTTCGCGAGGTATTGTTTCCATAAGTGATTCTACTGAGCATTTTTGTATGATTGATCTACCGTGTATTGACCCTGCTTTGTTATTTCCTCCTGTTTGAGATTGCCTGCCGTTTTGGACCATAGCTGTGACTACCTGTGT
>JACXGM010040186.1:0-10387 GCA_016801145.1 Umbra pygmaea
CACGCCTACATTCATTTTCCTATCTCCACAGTCGATTGGATTGCCACCGTGACGTCAGCGTGTGAAAATTCCCCGCGAAATTTCAAATCTTGCTCTTACACTAGCCAGGCATGTATTAAACATATCTCACTGTTCTACAAATGTCTGGGAGAAGCTACTAGCACCTCCAGATCGCTGTAGGGTGAAGTATCCCTTTAACCTATTTAGTACACCTGCCCTGAGAGCAGTGCATTATACACAAAAAATAACACAGTGATATTAACCTATTTAGTACTCCTGCCCTGAGAGCAGTACATTATGCACTAAAAATAACACAGTGATATTAACCTTTGCCTTCTGGCTCAGCTCTCTTTTCGTCACAACGGTGCGATACAATGAGTGTAGTACCGCCCTTACTGCACCGATTCTCCGACCAATCTCCCATTCCATTGTCCCCTCACTTGCGAACAAGACCCCAAGGTATTTGAACTCCTTCACTTGGGGTAAGAACTCATTCCCTAACTGGAGTAGGCACTCCATCGGTTTCCTGCTGAGAACCATGGCCTCAGATTTAGAGGTGCTGATCCTCATCCCAGCCACTTCACACTCGGCTGCGAACCGATCCAGTGAGTGCTGAAGGTGAGTGCTGAATTGTCCATCACAACAGTCATAAAACGTTTCCAGAATCTTCTCCTAAAAGAGACAATAATGTACTTTAAAAGCACATTTTAAACATACGTTTTTAATGATAACATTGTTGGAACATTATGCCATAACATTATGCCATATCATGGTTATAAAGTTTTTTTTCCAGTTTGTTAAATGTTCCCAGAGTTATATTTAGAGTCGAACTTCATGCTTTAACAACATGCAAATGTTGTGTAGTAACATTTTAAACTTTATTAGCTTTAACAGAAAGAAAGTGTGCACATCACGAAACAGGATAAATAAATAAAAATCTAATAAAATTGCTCAAGAACTAAATAAACAAAATTCTAAACATTTTTAAACATTTGTATTTGCACCATGATAAAAAAACTGCATAAGAAACAACTATGAATATATTCAGGGATTCAGGGACCACTGGTGTCTTCTCTTCCTGGACACCTGGTCTTTGGACACTCTGTAGAGAATACCATTGCAAGTTGTCAGTTTCTCCCAGTGTTTCAGGTATCTGACAACCATTGCAGGTTCCTTGGACTTCTCTCTCCTGGATGGGCGACGGCTACACTCCACATAGTACAGCACCCTGGACAGGACAGGATCACGCAACTGCCCAACGCAGTTCTCTCTCTGTAAATGTAGGCAGGGGCTCGTCATCAGTGGGAACCAGCTGTGGGAGCTGTTGGAAAACGTCAATAGCTCGCACCCTGACGCCCGACTCCCATAGACTGTGTGTCTCAAGGATGGCAGAGACTTCTTTTTTAGAGAAGGACCGGTTCTTGGCACTGTCAGACACATAGGGCTCCCCTTCTTCACAGTCTAAGTAATCCTTAGTGGTGGTCTGCTTAAAAGTGTCCTGGACGGTGTCAGATGAGACAGGGACTGCTTTGGCCAGGAGCTCACTGTACGGGTCTCGGAGCAGCTGTCTCCCAGCAGCTGACCTCACAAAAGGCTGATGACTCAGTGCATCCGCGACAGTGTTCTTTGGGCCAGGGAAGTACTTAATATCAAACACATAGGACCCCAACTTAGCCACCCAGCGCTGCTCGCAGGCATCCAGTCGTGGCTTGGTCATGATGTGCATGAGGGGGTTATTATCCGTCTACACAGTGAACATATGTCCCTTAAGCCAATGACTGAATTTGTCACACACGGACCACTTTATTGCCAGAAATTCCAGACGATGAGCAGGGTACTTTTTTTGAGCCCTCGAGAGGGATTTGCTGGCCATGGGTCGGGCCACAATGTCACCTTTCTGAACCTGCAATAGAACTGCTCCCAGTCCATCCAAGGAGGCGTCAGTGGATAAGACGAAGGGACCTGTGAAATCTGGGTGCGCTAAAACAACTGAGGTCAGTAACGCTGTCTTCAGATCCTCAAAAGATTTCTGATGGTCTGGCATCCAATCAGCAGGGGTCAACTTCCTGTAAGGAGCAGGGAATTTTGTGCAGGGTCATCCCTTGTGCTTCTGCTTCTGACCAACCAAGAGATCAAAGAGAGGCTTAGCCGTTGTTGAGTAATTTGTTACAAAGTGCTGGTAATAGTTTACCATTCCAAAGAAAGACCTCACATGGGTCTGAGACGGGGTCACTCCATCAATTTCGATCAACTTTTGCTGGGTCTGTTGACACACCCGATTCATCAATGATGTGTCCCAGAAACTTCACAGACCTCCTGAGCAGCCAGCACTTCTTTGGGGCCAACTTCAGGTTGTGCAGGCGAAGCCGACTAAAGACCAGCTCTAGCCTCTCAACAGCCAATGCCTCAGTTGGTGCAAAAACTAGCAAATCGTCCAGATAGCATAGCAAGCTAAGAAAGTTCTGTTCACCGAATATGCTGGTCATCATCCTCATAAAACTTGCTGGGCTGTTGCACAGGCCCTGTGGGAGACGGTTGTACTTGTACAAGCCCATGGGTGTTGTGAATGCGGAGTACTTGCGGTCTTCTTCATGCAGTGGCATGTTGTAAAAGCCGGACGTTAGGTCCATTGTGCTGAAGAACGTGTTCCCGCCCAGGGCAGCCACGGAGTCAGCTTGGTGGGGAAGGGGATTGGCATCCTTCAGTGTCTTATGACATTCGAGCCAATAATTTATTCATCTTGTTGATTCTGCATGACGAAAGTGGGCACTGACACTCTGCATCCATACACTGTCATCTCAAGGTCCACCACTGATTCAGGCCTTACACGCACACCTCCACATTCAACAAAGACAACGTCAGTCATCTCCTGGTTGTTCAGCCGAACACCAGCATCGATCAACTTATTCCGCGCCTCAGCACTCAATGAGCAGGCCATTGAACCACTATCCAACATTGCACCAAGAGTCACTTTGTTTTCAACTTTAACAGGGGTATAAAACAAACTGTCACTGCTCCTGAGTTTTTGAGTATTCTGAATGACAACTTTCTCTGATTTCTCTAAGTTCATCACTTTGTCAAACAGCTCGGCTACATCATTGATGTGGGAGTTTTCATCAGGACCTGCACAGCCTCCCTCAAAGCACAGGTCAACTAGTTTCCCTGTACATGGTCGCGAGCTGGGGGCTGAATGGGGCACACCCGACTTGCATGGCCGGGCTTGAAACACGTGAAGCAAAGACAGTTAGAACGGCAGTGTGACTCAGTAGTGTGGCTTTTGTCATTACAGACCTGACAACTCGTTGCGTGGACATGTGACTGGCCTCGAATTTGTCTTCCGCCTCGGCGCATGGCGGGCCTCATGTGTCCAACTTGCACATTAGACAGCAGCTCTCTGAGCATTGACATCATCTCGCCAAGCATACCCTCATTTCCTGGCTGGTGATTCAGATGCAAATCAGTGCAGCTGCGTGAGCCCTAGGCACATGTACTTTCACCGAGGACACCTGTTCAGGCTGGTACTCATCTACCCTCTTCTGTACTTCCTTTGTTGTCCATTCATGTATCTGCTTGTATTTGAACACAGATGCTAATTCTAGATCTGGGCAGTGCTTCAAAAACATCTTGGCAATCTCATATTCTCCATGTGTCTGCCCTGACGCTTCAGACCCTCTTCAGCCACATAGGCAGCCTTGTTAAGGCGTAGCCAATAATCAACAGTATTCTCTCTCTGATTGGGCAAAGTTGAGTAGAAATCTTGGAGAGGCAGGCATGAGGATGTGCTACTGAAATACTGTGTCAGCATGCTTTATATGACCTCTTATGTGCATGAAGACTGGAGTGCGGGGTCACTTCTCAGGCCTATCTTAACTACATCTCTGGCTTTCCCCATCAACCTACCCATCACAACTTCTGTATGTGATGAAACGTCACACTTCTGTTTCTTTATGTATGATTACATTAACTCAACCCATTCAGTTATGTGGCAGGCAGTCAGTCTGTGTTCGACGCATGCTCAGTGTCACCACCTCATCGGTTCTCAAGTTGATTACCATTCTTTCAGCGACACTATATTATGCTAGCGACACGGATTTTGTTTTTCAAGATAATAGCGCTCATTCCAATGCATGAAATAATGATAGTAAATTCATTTTAAAGCTAATGAATTATAAACAAATCAAATTTTATAATGTGTTTAAGCAACTATTAAATAGTTTGATGGGAAAAAAAAATGTTTTTAATAACAATTGTAAAAGATGTGCTGTACACTCAATTGTATTAAATTTATTGTCTCATAAAATCTAAACTATCGCTTGGGCCAAAACATGGACTATGGCTAACTTTTCAGTAGGATGTATGTTATCCAAATATATAATCTCAAATCCCAGGGCACTTGATGCTTTATGGCCAGGAAACACTAAATCAGGGAACCTCGTCACTCTCCCATTCATTTCACTGTATACAATTGAATATACCGATTCGGTAACACTTTACGATAAGGGTATGCGAACTAACATTAACAAACACATTATTAAACATGAACGAATGATGAACAAATACATTAATAAGAAATTAATAATGAAAACTCATACTTTACTACTAATGTACAAATGTATTAACTAGTAGTGACAAATACACAAACATATCTGATATTTATATGGAGTCCAGATTCTAGTCCATGTTAATGCCAGCCCCCACAAAGGCCACCACTCCGAGGGGCCAGACCAAAAAGGAGGGCGGGAGGGCCAAAAACCCACCCCCCAAACAGTATACACAAGCAGCCCTCACCCCAAGCACTCACCCAGGTGGTGGTTCTGTAGGAGGTCTTAGCATGCCAGGTAGCCTCCCAAAGGTGGCCGCTGGTGAGGATCTTGACAGGCAGCTAGACCCCAGCAGTGGTAGCGTCTCAGGGGGTTAGGGCCCTGGAACAGGCTGGGCAGGGAGCCCTGAGACAGGCTGGGCAGGGGGCCCTGGGACAGGCTGGGCAGGGGGCCCTGTCATCAGCATAGCAGGGGGCCCTGTCGTCAGCGTAGCAGGGTATTTTATATTGAATTACAACTGAACACGTAGATTATTTTTCAAGAAATTCTTAGACGAGCGACAGACGGAACTCTCCCACAATTCTTTGTCAACCACAATTAAAAGGTAAGCCGATGCCTATTGTCATGTACTAAAAGTCTGCAAATTGATCATTCCAAAGTAATAATTGTGAGAAAGAACTGTTTGCTGCCAAATTGTATATAGGCTCATATTATTGACAATTGGTGCATTGCAGAGATGGCAAAAGTACTCACTTCCCGTACTCAAGTAGAAGTACAACTACTTGTGTGAAAAAATACTCTGGTAAAAGTAAAAGTACTGATTTAACTTTGTTACTCAAGTAAAAGTAACAAAGTACAGGCTTGGCAATTTACTTAAAGTATAAAAGTAAAAGTAGCCTTGCGAATGACAACCATTTTTTATGCAAAGCTACCTGGACACAAATGTTACTACAGTGCAAGTTGAGAAAGTTCCATGGACATGTCAAAAAGGCTCTTATGTGCCATTGCCTACATTTTAAATAGATGTCTGCCAATAGGCCTAAAACATCACATATATGAATATTGTGACAGAGACTGCGACTCTCAATTCACAGATAAAGTTTCTCTTTTTTAATCTTCCCCTTAACATTTGAAGGGATCTACACGTATGTGTGTGTGCAGGGATGCTGACAGGGTGGGACAACTGGGATTGTTGTCCCAGGCCCAGTCCTGAGGAGGTCCCAAATTTTGTTTTTTGCACAGTCATATTTCTTTTACCGGGCGGCCCTAAATGTGGAGTTGTGTCAGCATGCCTGTGTGTGTGCTCATATGTGTGTGCTCAAGCTCCCCATACTTTTAGAGTTACAACTAAGGGATGGCAGCAGTGTATTAGAAATGACATCTAGTAAATCTTTGAACATGGAGTGTTAATAATAATAAATGCAATGTCAGGATCACCATTTTTACAAATTGAAGGACTATAAAAGTTGGAGAAATTACAAATTCAGTATGCATTAAAAAAACATTTCTTAAATTGCAAATAGACATCTAGCAAAAGAAAAATGGCAAGTGATATATGCCCTCAAATCTGTAGATGTGCATGGATTTGTCCTGAACCCCTTAAAGAAGTTGGGCGCAACTAGTGTATACAGACCTTCTGTTTAGTGTAACGTGTCATAATGTAATTTTTGTATAGGACAAATATACCGGTACACACCTTTTGTGATGTTGAACGTGTCATAATGTTATTGCGTGTAGGACAGTGAGTGAGTGAAAAGGCGTGTGTGTGTGTGCGTGTGTGTGTGTGTGTGTCTGGGATGGACAGGACGAGAGAGACCGCAAAGTGTTCAAATGTATACCTCAAATTTGCAGCACATTCGCCAGGAGACATTCGCCAAGGTTGATTGGGAATGCCTTGCTGCTTGTCGAATCTCTGGGATCTCTGTTTTCTTCATTTTCAATCATATCACCGTACATAATACTATGCTAATGTTACCGCGATCAAGCCGTAATGATTTGCCGCGAATGAATGCCACCGAATCTGTCGAGTCGTCTTGTAGTGGTGCGTCAAATGCAACGTATATTCCCATCCAATTAGATTGAATTCGGTATTGATGATGCGAGAAATAATAACGGTAGCTTAATTTGAAACTAAAGTAACGAGACAATTTTGTAAAATGTAAGGAGTAGAAAGTACCGATATTCGTGTTAAAAATGTAAGGAGTAAAAGTACAAAGTCGGCAGAAAAATAAATAGTAAAGTAAAAATATCTGAAAAATCTACTTAAGTACAATAACAAAGTATTTGTACTTCGTTACTTCCCATCTCTGGTGCATTGACACCTAACCAGAGGTGGGTAGAGTGGCCAAAGTCTGTACTCAAGTAAAAGTACAAGTACTTATGGAAATATTTATTGAAGTAAAAGTAAAAGAAACAACTTTAATAGTTATTTGAGTAAGAGTAAGAAAATATTTGATGAAAAAGTTTTTACTCAAAAACACTAATTACTCAAGTAGTTAGTTACTAGTTACTTTTGATCTGGGCCCGGTTCCCCGATAACGTTCACTCTTAGCCCGCTAAGAAGACTCAAAAAGATACATCTTACCGAAGTTGTTTATGATCTTAAGTGTGTTCCCCGAAGTCTCCCTTAGGAAGCTTCTTAACACGCTGCCTCTTAAGTGCGACGTTACAAAGACGCTGTACCAAGGGAAGGTGCTGAATTAGTTTGCATCGATTGCTCAGGAATCGATTTTTCACTTCACGCGTGCATACGGCGTTAAGAAAGACAACACGTTATGTAAATGAAACATTCCTCAAATTATTCCAGTAACATTTATTTTAGTATAGTTTAAGTTATCAGTAAAATATAGACTACTAATTCAATTATGAAATTGTCAGTAATGTGTTCACACGAGATGTTGTTACTGGTAGACGAACCGGGTATCCCTCGCTAACCACCCACTCTCCTCATCCCGTTGTCCCGCTTCTTGACGTGGGTTTAACGACTTCTAAAAATTATGTAATTCACTTATTTTTTTTTGGTTTACAGTTCCTAATCTGATTTTGGTATGTGTTTGTCTATAGTTGCTGAGCAACAGTCACACCAGTGACCGTGTCTGTGTGTGTTTGTACGCGCATTTTCATTAAAAATACTTGATCATCAACAAGATTGTATGTCATTTTGTCATCCTTAATGAGTCAACAACTGATTCTCTATTGACATTGGAAACCTACGCATAAAATCTTGCTCTATCTATGAGATACCTTATTTATCCACAAGGAAATTAAGCAGTGTCAATCTAAGTGCACTGCACATTCATATATAAAGGCTCCTTTGAAGAGGCTGCGTAAAGACATTAGTTCATAATGTACATTATCTGTGTGTTTGACGACGCGTAAGGCTACGCATGAGCTATGCATGATGCAAAGCAGCAGAAAGGGAATCCTCTGACAAGCATGTGACCTGCGTTCAATGCCCAATAAATTAATGAAGATGAATCAGCAATGTGACGTGCTAATTTGGGCATATGTCACCTTTTGACTGAGAAATTCTAAGGTGTAGGCTCCTTTGCCAACCTTAAGAGAAGCATGTCAATGATTGACGTTGCATAGAGCACTTATGGAATGGACACAATGGCATGATAGAGTAAAGGTTTAAAGGATTAGAATCACACACAGAACATTTAATGGATGCAAGGTTTAAAAAATACCATTTATTTTTCAAAAAAATAAACATTCCATCATAATACGAATCAAAAGAAAAGTCCATTCAATCATGGATGATGACTAATGATAGCTCAGCAAGTTATTCCAAAAAGAAAATATAAATCAATCAAAAACATTTGCAATCAAAAGCTGCCTTGGGCAGCCCTCTGTGGAGGATGGAGGACCTCAACTTCTCCCTCTCCATCTTCCTCCTCATCCGCTTCCACCTCCTCCCCCTCCGGAATAGTTGCGCCTCCTCGCACAGCCATGTTATGGAGTATGGCCGTTGCCACCGTAACTGCGCTAGAGTTGTGAGGCTTCATGCGCAGTCCTCCTGCCGACTTGTGCAGGCACCGAAAGCGCAGCTTCCAGATTCCGATTGCACACTCGACAACGTTGCGTGTGCGAACGTGTGCAACATTGTAGGCTCTTTCTCCCACGACCTCGATGAAGCTCCCTGTAGCAAAAAACCTTAGCGCTGCAAGCAGCTGGATTTCAGGGCTTAAAGCAAAATTCTGCCGCGTTAGCCTGGCAAGCGCAGTTCTGAGAAGGTCCAGCAGCTCCATAATTACTTGTGTTGGGAGGCGACATTTTTTTAATATAGCCACGTCAGGCAAAATGTCAAAAGTTTTGCAGAATAAAACAATTGACATGGCCGCGGACACGGAGTCATCTTTGATTCAATACAAGGACACGTTAGATCACTGCCATAGTTGGTCGCTTACTGGACACCACCATGCTTATCCATTTCTAGATCTTAGCCATTTAGAGCCAAATTGTTTGCCAGACTTTAATTATCAAAAGTGATTGCCAATTTAAATGCTTTAATGACATTACGAAATAGCCTAGGCTAATTACCACTTATTAGTTCTGATACCAAATTAAATCAATTTCATAAATAGGCCTGTATCCATTGCGAACATATTTTATTATTAGTCTTAAAATGTCCATGAAATAATTGTTCAGCTACAACATTGTCAACATACCATAGTTTGACTTGTACTGCGCTGCACTGATTTCTAAAAACTGCTGCACAGTGCTGACTAGTGGCTTGAGCTCAAACACCGCTAAGAGAGAGCTTACGAATGGTCCAGACCAACCTTACGGAAGTGTGACTTACAGAAGATATACTTAGCGTACGAACGTTTCGGGAACCGTGCCATAAGGTTAAGAGAGAGGTTAAGGAATAGGTTAAGAACTACTTAGCGATAAGAACGTTTTGGGGAACCGGGCCCTGATTGATTCATGGGTCCAGAGGGCGGTGCATTTCATTGTGGGTATTCATCCCCGGGTTACGGTGAGAGCTTCCTGTGGCAATGTTTTTACGGATTAGTGATTGTTATTACTATTTGTGCCTTCTCCACTTATCTGAGTTGTAACTAAAGCATCCAATGTATTGTTGAGTAAGTATACGATTGTATATCTATATTAATCTCGTACACGCCAGGTTAGAGCATGAGTATCTGTATATTTTTATTATTGCGTTGTGCAACTCCAATATCTGTCCGCCGTAGCTAAACAGGAACAATCAACATTGCTAACTCATTAAATATCAAGAATATTCCTTCTCGTGTGGTCTCCCTTTCCTTCATCCCATACAAACCGTGAAAAAAATGAATTGCCACCATACAGGAACATTGGAATCAGTGAGAAAAACAGCGCTCTCTCCGTCTTCGACCTGCGCAAAAGGAGCGCAGTTAGCACCGGAGACGCCAGGAGAGATGTAGTACAGGTGGTACAATGGAATTTTTTGGGGGGAGCTAGGTGCCGTGGATTAGCTGGCCAAGGAGGCAGCCCTGACAAGGGAGACGGAGGCAGCTACACAGGCGGCAGATGCTGCGATACTGGAAGCAAAGGCGGTATGGCTAGCTACAGATGTAGCAGTGTGGTATATAAGGACTGTTCTGACGGAGGGGAGGTTGACAGCAGATTGAATGCCAAGGGAAGCTGCTGGGTCAACAACGTCTATGATGACGCTATCGGAGGCTGTGCCAAGGCAGCGGCATGAGTCCACTGAGCAGCAAGGGTCTCCAGAGCCTATAGCAGTTTACCTGCCTCCATAGCCCCCAACAAGACTGCAGCCTCCTGAGCTCCTCTCTCCAGCGCTGCCATCATCAGGGCCCCCTCCAGCGCTGCCGTCATCAGGGCCCCCTCCAGCGCTG
>JACXGM010040187.1:0-10386 GCA_016801145.1 Umbra pygmaea
CTGGGACAGTGCCAAAGGAGTGGCAGACTGGGGTGGTGGTTCCCCTGTTCAAAAAGGGGGACCAGAGGGTGTGTGCCAATTACAGGGGTATCACACTTCTTAGCCTCCCTGGTAAGGTCTACTCTAAGGTGCTGGAAAGGAGGGTTCGGCCGATAGTCGAACCTCAGGTTGAAGAGGAACAATGTGGATTCCGTCCTGGTCGTGGAACAACGGATCAGCTCTTTACTCTCGCAAGGATCCTGGAGGGGGCCTAGGAGTATGCCCATCCTGTCTACATGTGTTTTGTGGATTTGGAGAAGGCATATGACCGGGTCCCCCGGGAGATGCTGTGGGAGGTGCTGCGGGAGTATGGGGTGAGGGGGTCCCTTCTTAGGGCCATCCAATCTCTGTATGACCAAAGCGAGAGCTGTGTCCGGGTTCTCGGCAGTAAGTCGGACTCGTTTCATATGAGGGTTGGTCTCCGCCAGGGCTGCGCTTTGTTACCAATCCTGTTTGTAGTATTTATGGACAGGATATCGAGGCGTAGTCGGGGTGGGGAGGGGTTGCAGTTCGGTGGGCTGAGGATCTCATCGCTGCTTTTTGCAGATGATGTGGTCCTGATTGCATCATCGGCCTGTGACCTTCAGCACTCACTGGATCGGTTCGCAGCCGAGTGTGAAGCGACTGGGATGAGGATCAGCACCTCTAAATCTGAGGCCATGGTTCTCAGCAGGAAACCGATGGAGTGCCTACTCCAGGTAGGGAATGAGTCCTTACCCCAAGTTAAGGAGTTCAAATACCTTGGGGTCTTGTTCGCGAGTGAGGGAACAATGGAACGGGAGATTGGTCGGAGAATCGGCGCAGCGGGGGCGGTACTACACTCATTGTATCGCACCGTTGTGATGAAAAGAGAGCTGAGCCAGAAGGCAAAGCTCTGAATCTACCGGGCAGTCTTTGTTCCTACCCTCACCTATGGTCATGAAGGCTGGGTCATGACCGAAAGAACGAGATCCAGGGTACAAGCGGCCGAAATGGGTTTCCTCAGGTGGCGAGATTATATCTCCAACCTGGCCTGGGAACTCCTCGGGATCCCCCAGTCGGAGCTGGTTAATGTGGCTCGGGAAAAGGACGTTTGGGGTCCACTCCTGGAGCTGCTGCCCCCGCGACCCGATCACGGATAAGCGGATGAAAATGGATGGATGGATGGATGTTTCTTTGAGTTTATTTAAATGTTATGGTTGTGAATTGTACTGCTTAGATAAATAGTTTTAAACATTTTTCCCTGGTAGCCTAATATTTTACTTGGTACAAATACTTAACCGACACACACCCTTGTACTGCAGTTCATAACATATGTACTACAAAATACTATGTAGTAGAATTATAAGATATTTATAATATTAAAATAGAATTGTATATATTTTTACATTAGTAAATTTATTAAGTACTCCATCATAACTAGTATTTTTTTCTATATGGTGAATAACAGCAAGTTTGTTTATCTGTTTGTGAGTGCACAGGATTTGTAAGCCTTGTGTGCAAAATGGGAAGCAATCGATAGTGCTAACTACATAACAGCTTGTAGCAGTCAATAAGTTTGACTTTCCATATCCTGGCTGATAATGTTAGATCAAAAGTTTTGACACAGGACAAAAGATTACATACTCGAGGGAAGATGGCTGCCAGAGAACAGACTGTGAGGACGAGCAGCAGGACCTCTCCCACAGCTAGGGTCACATAGTTGGCGATCACCCTGTTAACCGTAAGAGCACACACCATAAGAAGCACTAGAGAAAACATGTTAAAATGAATCACAGAATATGAAGAACAAAGAGAAAACAAATGAGAACAAGAGGAAGAGATGGTCTTTGGAGAAAAGTGGAAGTGGAAGAGAAACAGAGTGGAGAAATGTGAGGAAGGAGAAGAGAGCAAGAGAAAGAAAATGAGAGAAAGCATGTACAGATGTCTCATCTGATTTTGAGGCAATCATACCACGTCAAAACATGATACATTAAGTGAACATGTAATGGACTTTTACAGACAGATAGTGGCGCTAGACCACTATAATCTGTAAATTAAGCCAGTTGCGTGATATGACCACAGCGTTTAGATACCCTATTACTATATTCAACCAGACAACACATTTTTTAATATTATTGTATTGAAAGAGACATCATGTTTTGAAGAGAAGCTCCCCAAAAATCAGTTGTGAAGATATTACCTGTGTTCTAAGTAAATAAACAATGCAGGTGTACTCTAATGAACTAATTCTAATGTTTTCTGCAGATCTCTCTAAAGAGAGAGAATCTGCAGAAAACCTAATGGAGGCTAATGGAGAAATCACTGGGCTTAGAAGCAAGAGATTCCGGGATCGAATCATGGCAAAAGATATGTTTTGTTGACATAAACGAAGTTCATCTATTTAATGTGTCAGATAAATATTTCTTTAGATTTATTTACGGTTAACAAGTAATGTCCAGTACAGTACACTTTGCATCAAAAATATATAAGTCAATTACAGTATGAAAATTCTCCCTTAAGCACAGAGTTAACCTACAAAGCACTACATGGACTTTCCCCTACTTATCTTTCTGATTTGGTGCAACCATACATACCCACACGTACATTCCGTTCACAAGATGCCGGCCTCCTTACTGTTCCTAGAATTTGTAAACAAACAGCTGGTGGAAGGGCTTTCTCATATAGAGCTCCAATTCTGTGGAATGATCTGCCAACCCATGTGAGAGTTGCAGACTCAGTCTCAACATTTAAGTCTATGCTGAAGACTCATCTCTTCAGTAAGTTCTATGGTATGGTGTAGTCTGGCCCAGGGGGCTAAAAGAAAATGATGGCACTGTTGCTGGCTTGCCTGATAGGCTCCCCACTCTCCACTGGGATATCCTTACTCAAATGCTACCCCTGCAGTGGTTATGGTCTGCTGGTGACCCTTTGGGGGTGTGGTCTTGGCAATGTGGGTGGGTCAGAAGCATGCCTGCTTGCTCCAGCCTGAGGCTTTCCTCGTGTAGGATCACGTCTCTTGTCCCCCTCCTGTCTCAGCCCCAGATAATATGCTGCAAAAGTGTATGTGCCGGGGAGTAGGATTTTTCTGTCCCCAGAGGCAGATCATTTATTCATTTTGGGGTCAGAGCTGTATCAAGGTACTAGACCCAAGGTATGCCCACTAATGTTCCTGATGTCATGTTCATGCTAGGGGGACCCAAACCCTTGGAACATGCGACAGGACCATGTGGCCTGATGACTCCTTCCTGTCCCCTTCCTGTGCCCAACCCGCTGCTGTGCTGGATCCCATGTCACTGCGGTTGATGATCATGTTTCCACCTGGTGACACCAGCTTTCATCTCCAGGTGGCTTTACCTTCTTCCTTCACAAGACCACCGAACTGTATTGATGCTACATAAAGACTATGGTCACAGCCCACCCATTATATCTTCATTGTTGGACAATAATTGAACACTGATTAACAAAGTAACCTTATTACAATGGGCTGTGTACATTCAGATCCCCCACCTGGTACAGCCAGAAGAGGACTGGCCACCACCTTGAGTCTGGCCTCTCTCTAGGTTTCTTCCCAGGTCCCACCTACTAGGGAGCTTTTCCTAGCCACTGTGCATCACTTGTGTTGCTTGCTTTTGGGGGTCTCGGGTAGGGATGGGGATCGTTAATATTTATTGATATCGATACCATTTTCGAGACTGCTTAACGATCCGAGTCTTTATCGATACTGTTATCGATACTTTTCTTTTATTTGGTGGAAAGACAAGACGACAATAAATTCTTAATATTAACAGAACTATTATTGCTTTTATTGCAAAAACTACGAGTCTGTGACTGCTTGATTTAATGGTTATCGAAACAACAAAAGTGCCCAAAGTTTATTTATGATCACACAATACTGTTAGGCTAATTACATGGGAGTTAATGAAGGACCAATTGATTTGTACACAATTAGGGGTCGGGGGCATGGTCAAATTAAATCTGCCTCCCTGTGTGTATCTATCAGAGCTCTATTTCCTTCTCATAGACAAATAGGCCTGAATAAATGCATATTGTGCATACAGTTAGATTGTAAGAACACATGCATACATGACCATACAGTGCAATCTTTCAGATTGTACTACCTTTAATCCAAGTCTCTCCTTTCTATTGGGCACTGCAAACAATGTCACTAAGTTCACAGGTCCAAAAGCACCCAATGAAACCAGGAATCAGTGCTAAGCCTCAGAAACTCCAACATTATATACCATCTGATCACCTAATTCCTTTTAATGTAACATCAATATGCTTTGACAAAGCCAACAATTATTAACTATAGTACAATTCATCAAATAGCATCAGGTTGCGGTCTGTGATTATTTGCTCTTTAGATTAGAAGGTTATTCACTTCTTCTTACCTTCTGGTGCTGTTGTCTCCTATTTGTTTAGTCCATAACAGAGTAGCGTCTGGGCCTTAACTGACCAAAGTCTGTCACCAGATCATTCATGTTTAAGGTTTTTACCAGTGTAGAACCACAGCCATATGCATGAGGTGGGATAATCTGTCATCACTCGTTGTTTTGTGATTCTTTCGTTGTTGATGTTTTGACATGTATTTTAAAACATAAAATAATCTTTCATTGGACACTATACACACAGGCAATGTCGCAGCGATGAACAGCTTAAAAAGCTCCAAGAATGAGCTCTGGAGGGAGGTGAGCTTGGTCAAGCTGGACAAGATACCATCCTCATAATCACCATCATCATCTTTCTCACTCAGGAAGATGAGGGCCATGTCTGTCTGACACTGGGCTTGTAGTAATATGGTGTCACTTATTGGCAAAGGCGATCACAGAGTCTGTGTAAAACAGAAAATGGAGTTGGTCATAATGGATATTAGAATATTGACTGTCGTTCCTCGTGGGTCCCACTTGACTGTGTTGTAGATACAACTTTACGTTGTGTGAAAACCCCATCAATTCGATGCTTGTTTAATGCAAACTTGTTAGACTCAGATGTGTCTTCCCTCTCCGAATGGTGTTTAGATTTCACTACGTAATACGTACTGGATCCTACCATTACGAACACAGAACAACACTCAAAACCTGCAATGTGAACAGGCTATGTACTGTACATTATATACATACAGTGTGCGACTTGCTAAAAGCAAAGTGCGTTGTAAAAAATCTATTGCTATTTGGTTTTCCGTTTTCGTATAATCTTTTGTTCGATCCTTGTTTAATGCAAACTTGTTATACTCAGATTTGTCTTCCCGCCCCGAATGATGTTTAGGTTTCACTACGTAATACGTAACTGCAACATAAAATAAACACATGTACATTATATACATACATAGTGTGATTTGGTAAAAACAGTCAAACTTTTTTTTGTTTTATTAAGCGCAAAGCAAATGGCTCGAGAATTGTGTTGCGTGAACAAGGGGGTGAGAAATAAGAAGTTGAAGTGAAATTCGTTTTCATTTTATATAATAATAATTCCATGGTATACACAATTGACGCACTTGTTCACTAGTCTCGATAGCAGTATCGATAAGCTCGGACCTTATTGATTATCGGGTTTTGAAAAATTTGGAACCGGGTCCGTAATAGAACCGGGTTCGAGAACCATCCCTAGTCTCGGGCCAGGTGTCTGTCAAAGCACTTTGTGACAACTGCTGTTGTAAAAAGGGCTTTATAAATAAATTTGATTGATTGATTGAATGCCTTAGTTAACAACAACATTCTTAGTAAATTATAATTAAGGGTTATTAACGCTTAGTAAGTGTTTATTACTACATCAACTAATTTTAATTAATGTACCCTTATTGTAAAGTGTTAACATTAATATCAACAAAATTATATGCATTGCCGTGATTTGAACCGGGAACTCTTGTTTCTAAGTCCAGTGACTTCCCCATTAGGGTTTGCAGCCTCTGGAGAGCTCTGCAGAAAACATTAGAATTAGTTTGAGGACCACGGAGTACACCCACGTTTGTGTATTTACATGGAACGCAGGTAATATTGTGTATTTACTTAGAATGTCGGCAATATCTTTGGTGAGAGTCTTCAAAACGGGGTGTCTCTTTGAATACAATAAAATCTAAAACTGTTTAATGATACTGATATTTACACACGTTATGCAAGTCAAATTATAATCTGCTGACAAAAACTGTACTTTAAGAGAAAAAAAAAATCCTGTGGTAAACTCCGGTGCATATCACTATTTACCAACAAGATCAGACGAAAGACAACTGTAAGAGGATGACTGAGAAAATGGAGAGACAGAAAGAGAGGGAGTGTAAGAGCCAGGGAGATGGCTTTGAGGTGAACTCACAGAGGGTCTATAAGAGCCTCCATGGCTGCAGTGAACAGGAGCACTACACAGCAGCAGCTGAAGGCTGCTCCACTCTGCTTCTCCTTCTCTACCGAGTAGCGGGTCTCCAGATCCGCATTCACAAATCGCAAGGACAGGCGGTTGGTGCGTTTTCCCTTGAGACTGACAGGGCAGATGGAGACAGGTCACACCGTCTGTCTGTTCAAGTGACGGTGAAGTGCTTGCTTGGAGGTGATCTCTTACACACCCAAAAAAAGTCTACTTACGCCTGTACCGTCTCCCGCTCTAAAAGTGCCTCATTTAGCAGTTTGTTGAGCTCCTGTTCGTTCTCCTGGGCGTCAATCACTCTTTCGGCCAGGTCACGC
This sequence comes from Umbra pygmaea, assembly GCA_016801145.1. Lineage (NCBI taxonomy): Eukaryota > Metazoa > Chordata > Actinopteri > Esociformes > Umbridae > Umbra > Umbra pygmaea. The sequence continues at coordinate 6,672 of JACXGM010040187.1, forward strand.
AGCCTCAGCCTCCGCCGAGGGTTGGGGAATGATGGGTTCACCACCTGGGGTCACAAGGAAAAATGTGAAATTCATCTTCAGTCGTAACATCACTTGGAATCATCCATCTCAATTCTTCCAAAGTGTGTGCTTTCTCACAGAGCTATGATTATGTGTTCAAGCGCACACTTGAAGAGAATGTCGAATCTTGATGTAGGCCTTATTCATTCAGGTTTGAAGAGACAAAGGTAGCACATTTTGGAGCAATTTTTTTGCTCCCCAGTTTTGTAGACTAGTTTTTGTACCACCCCAACTTTACCACCCTTCTGCAATAAGATAATTTACAGTGCATCCGGAAAGTATTCAAAGTGCTTCACTTTTTCCACATATTGTTATGTTATAGCACACTCTCATTCTGAAATAGATTCGATTTATTATTTCCCTCCAAATTCTATAAACAATACCCCATAATGACAATGTGAAAGAAGTGTGTTTGAAATAATTTTTATTAAAATAAAAAATGAAAAAAGCTTGTACATAAGTATTCACAGCCTTTGTCATGACACTCAAATCTGAGCTCAGGTGCATACTGTTTCCACTGGGCACCCTTGAAATGTTTCCAGAACCTGATTGGAGTCCACCTGTGATAAATTCAATTGATTGGACTTGATTTGAAAAGACACACACCTGTCTATACAAGGTCCCACATGTAACATTGCATGTCAGAGCACAAACCAAGCCATGATGTTCAAGGAATTGTCTGTAGACCTACAAGACAGGATTGTATCAAGGCACAGATCTGGGAAAGGGTACAGAAAAATGTCTGCAGCATTGAAGGTCCCAATGAGCATAGTGGCCTCAATCATCCGTAAATGGAAGACATTTGGAACCACCAGGACTCTTCCTAGAGCTGGCCGACCGGCCAAACTGAGTGATCGGGGGAGAAGGGCCTTAGTCAGGGAGGTGACCAAGAACCTGATGGTCACTCGGACAGAGCTCCAGAATTTCTCTGTGGAGAGAGAACCTTCCAGAAGAACAACCACCTCTGCAGCACTCCACCAATCAGGCCTGTATGGTAGAGTGGCCAGATGGAAGCCACTCATCAGGAAAAGGCACAAAAGCCTGCCTGGAGTTTGCCAAAAGCCACCTGAAGGACTCTCAGACCATGAGAAACAAAATTCTCTGGTCTGATGAAACAAAGATTGAACTCTATGGCCTGAATGGCAAGCGTCCTGTCTGGAGGAAACCAGGCACCGCTCATCACCTGGCTAATATCATACCTAGAGTGAAGCATGGTGGCAGCATCATGCTGTGGGCATGTTTTTCAGCGGCAGGAACTGGGAGACTAGTCAGGATCGAGGGAAAGATGAATGAAGCAATGTACAGAAACATCTTTAGGCCTGTCACAATAACAAATTTTGCTGGACAATAAATTGTCCCAGAAATTATTACGATAAATGATAATATTGTTGTTCAGAGACCATTTCCATCTAATATACTTATGGCATAAGAAAGGGCATAATTATGTAGGTACTTAAAGATCAGTAATTTTATATCTTTATTTCTAAAGAATATTTAACACTGGAACTTGAAAACATTTTAAATATCTACAATAAATGAACCAAACAACCAAAAACAACAAATAAAATGGACATTCAGTCTCTGTTAACAAAAAAGGCACTTAAATAAAAACCAAACACAATCAAAAACAATAAATAAAATGGAATTTATAAACCACACAACCAAAACAATAAATTATCTTTGGTAGAGAGAGAGAGTGAGAGAGATGAGGAAAACAAACAAACATGCAAATGGAAATTATGGCCGTAAAAATGATTCAGCTCATTTTTATTTATCATGCGATTAATTGATTTATTGCATATTGTGACACGCCTAGACATCCTTGCTGAAAACCTGCTCCAGAGCGCTCTGTGAACCTCAGACTGGGGAGAAGGTTAATCTTCTAACAGGACAACAACTCTAACCACACAGCCAAGATAATGAAGGTGTGGCTACAGGACAACTCTGTGAATATCCTTGAGTGACCCAGCCAGAGCCTAGACCTGAACCCGATTTAACATATCTAGAAAGATCTGAAAATGGCTGCGCAGAAAAATGGGAGAAACTGCCCAGATATTGGTGTGTCAAGCTTGTAGCATTATCCTCAAAAAGACTTGAGGCTGTAATTGCTGCCATAGGTGCTTTAACAAAGTATTTAGCAGAGGCTGTGAATACATGTGCTTTTGTCATTTTTTATTTCTAATAAATTTGCTAAGATTTCAAACACACTTCATTCACATTGTCATTATGGAGTATTGTTTGTAGAATTTTGAGGGAAATAATGAATTTCCCCGAAATCAGGGTGCAATATACCAAAATGTGGAAAAAGTGAAGCGCTGTGAATAATTCCCAGATGCACTGTACTTTGTTTTTTACTGTCCATACCATGTTCATTTTTGCTATTTTTCTATATTGGAGTGACATTGAAAAATACACAACATTTAAATATATTTTTTATATTTTGTTAAAATTGTGAGTTTGTTGCATTACCACAATAAAACCAAACTTCTGTATATGCCTAAACCTTTATTTTGAAATGTTGCTATCGAATTGGTACCTTTTGTATATCTGAAATGATTAAAATATTGAGGGTCTGTTGTGTTGCAAAGCAGATGAACACTGATTTTATGACTTTCACAGAAGCTAACATTTTAACATCAGTTTAACAAGTTATGACAAACGTTCATTGCCACTGTGGTTATAGTACTTACTGATCTGGAAAATTGCTAGATACCTAGAGTTTAACCAGACCCAAGACAGAATATCAAATAATCCCTAACTAATATTTGAATAAGTGTACTAATGCCAAGGTGGGATGAGGGTCCTCCCATACCTAAACATTCAATCAGGTGTCCGGTATTACAGTGAAGGCCATAGTTACCCGTGTATCCAGCTCCTCTGGTTCCTCGGGTGTAGTGCAAGCTGTGTGGACACTCCCATTACACTCAGTGGTGTTGATCAACAGTGGAGAGTTACCATTGGATGAAGTCACAGACAACTTCTGATAGGAAGAAAAGTGACAGGAATGAGGAAGGAGAGAGGAAGTTAGTTATTTTGCAGAGTTTAAAGCTTGTACCAACTTACCTGATATTTGAACAGTGTTAATTAGTTTACGTACAGCCAAATATATTGAAACTAAGTTACTCAAAATTCCTGACATTCAATTATAAAATAATAGCAGAGGCAATGATATATCATATTTTGTTTCTGTCATCACATTCCCAGCAGGTCAGAAGTTTACATACACTCAATTAGTAGTTGGTAGAATTGCCTTGAAAATATTTCACTTGGATCAAACATTTCAGTTAGCCTCCCACAAGCTTCCCACTTGTGTATATATATTAGGGGTCGTACGGTTCACAAAACCCACGGTTCGGTTCGTATCAAGGTTTTAGGCTCAGAGTTTTCGGTTCTGTATGGTTCTTGTTGTTATTTTTTCTTTTAATCTTAACACTCAAGAAATACCCTCTTTATTAAGTGCCCTCTATATTAGAGGCAGAGCTAGAGGATGATGGGGGATTGTCGTCAATTTCCCTGGTGGAAGTCACTGAGGTAGTCAAACAACTCCACAGTGGCAAAGCCCCAGGGATTGATAAGATCCGTCCAGAAATGCTGAAAGCTCTGGGTGTGGAGGGGCTGTCTTGGTTGACACGCCTCTTCAACATTGCATGGAAGT
>JACXGM010040188.1:0-10386 GCA_016801145.1 Umbra pygmaea
AGGCAGCTGGTAGGAGGAGTTCTTATTCTCCATGGTGTACACAGTGTCCCAGAACATTTACTATAGTAGTGGTATTATGAGTGGTGATATTGTTACCTAGTCGTAGATCATTAGGCAGCTGGTAGGAGGAGTTCTTATTCTCCATGGTCTTCACAATGTCCCAGAACATTTACTATAGTAGTTGTATTATCAGTGGTGATAGTGTTACCTCGTCGTAGAGTAGAAGGCAGTTGGTAGGAGGAGTTCTTATTCTCCATGGTCTACACAGTGTCCCAGAACATTTACTATAGTAGTGGTATTATCAGTGGTGATAGTGTTACCTAGTCGTAGAGTAGAAGGCAGCTGGTAGGAGGAGTTCTTATTCTCCATGGTCTACACAGTGTCCCAGAACATTTACTATAGTAGTGGTATTATCAGTGGTGATTGTGTTGCCTAGTTGTAGAGCAGAAGGCAGCTGGTAGGAGGAGTTCTTATTCTCCATGGTCTACACAGTGTGCCAGAACATTTACTATAGTAGTGGTATTATCAGTGGTGATAGTGTTACCTAGTCGTAGAGCAGTAGGCAGCTGGGAGGATGAGTTCTTATTCTCCATGGTCTACACAGTGTCCCAGAACCTTTTGGAATTGGTGCTACAGGTTGCAAATTCTTGTTTAAAGAGCAATGTGCAGGCTGAATTGATAACTAAATTCATACTTAACATTGTCGGAAGAGGTCTTTTTAAAACGTGTAGGAATTGCTATGTTATACAAAACCTAAAGCAGGAGTTTGATGAAACTGTGCCCATTATAAGCCAGGCTCTGTCCGGTTAGCAACACGTCATATGACGTAGGCAAAGGCAAATACAAGCTCGCGCTCTGCTCTCTCATTGTGGTTGTCGATGTAGTTAGAGCAGTGGTGAGAGTGTGATATAAGGAGTTACAGTAGCCATAATCGTAAGAGCTCTGTATCGTATCACAGTAATCTGAGCAAGAACGAAAGACGCATGTGAAACGTGTCATAGCAATGTCCGTAATGTTGAAACTCATAATCCTTATGAAACAGATATTATAAATGACCAAGATCGTCCATGTTAACCTACATATGCCAGAGATATTTGAAAGAAGAGATTGTAAGTCTGTCCCACGACCCGGATGAAAATGTTATCGAGGTGCGTTTTTTGTGGAAATATACTTTACAAATAACACTAGCTCATTGGCTGTTCACTCTATCATTCAAAAATTTTAAAAATATGTTGTCATCCCCTGAGGGACAACATGATTACATCCCCTGAGGGACAATATATGGCTCTGTAGATGTCTTTTAAAGAGGATGTAGAAAAATAAAAACAGAAAATAATTATGCATTTTCTTTATCTTTACTGTGTACATTGGGCTTATTGTCCTGTAGTGGTGATCCGAGGCGTTGAGTAATGAGTTACCTCTCTGGAGAGACCATGTGAATCAGACAATGTCACAGAGAAAATCTGGGGAGGAACCATGAGATTTTCTAGAGCATAGTGAATAAGACTGAATCTATAGTGAGAAAACGCTATAAAAGTTAACAGAAACAGCAAAAAAGTGATCCATAATAACAAAAGACAATATAAAAATATACAGTAAGCAGTCACAGGTAGAGGCAGTAACTATTTGGATAAAGTTAGTGAGCGCTTTGCTCATTCGCGCACAGTGTGTGAGATCAAAACAGAGGCCTAGCAGATAGCTAGCTAGCAATGGGACCATGCTATGGATGTCGACCTAGCAATGAACAGCAGGGATTCCCGCAGCAGTTCGCTGTCAAGGCGGCCGCATAAACAAAACCAGATTGCCGCCTTAACGGCACAGTCCCCAAAATATAAATGTGACATGTGATATGCGTACAGCCATTGCCATCTGGTGGTATTTTAATGTCATTGTGCTCTGTTAAGTGCGCAGCAATAAACAGTGAATGTGATCACCGTTGCACATTTCAATAAAGTTGTTTTGCACCATCCCCGGGGACAAACCGCCCCCGACCGCCTTAACTAACACAATTTCTGGGGGAAACCCTTAACAGTATACCTGATCACAAGTGGCCCGTTGATTGAAGAGGGACCGGAATTGGCCATTCCATAGAGGTGATTGAACAGAGGGCAGGGGTGTTCTGCTAAGTGGGTGTCGTCGCTAGTGCTAGCGGGTTAGGGAATGGCAGTCAAGGACGCTAGTGAATGGACAGCCGCGGTAGTGGAGATGGGCTGCATCGATGAGGCACAACTCCAGGACGTCAGTGATGGAATTCCTTGGAGTAGGTTGTGTCGTCTGCTAGGGCTGCTCGATTATGGAAAAAATCATAATCACGATTATTTCAGTTGTGAAATTAGGTTCATTGGATGAACAGAAAATGTGCAGTATGCATCAAAACAAAATTAGACAGGTGCATACATTTGGGCACCCCAACAGAAATATCACATAAATATTTAGTTGAGCCTCTTTTAGCAGAAAAATACATTTCCTATAGCCTGTAATGAGTGTCTGGATTCTGGATGAAGGTATTTTGGACCATTCCTCCTTGCAAAACATCTCCAGTTCAGTTAGGTTTGATGGTTGCCGAGTATGGACAGCCAGCTTCAAATCACACCACAGATTTTCAATGATTTTCAAGTCTGGGGACTGGGATTGCCATTCCAGAACATTGTACTTGTTCCTTAGAACAAGTAGATTTTGAGCAGTGTGTTTGGTCGTTGTCTTGAAATATCCAGCCCCGGCGTAACTTCAACTTTGACTGATTCTAGTATCTGCTGATATTGAATGAAATTCATGCAACCCTCAACTTTAACAACTTTCCCAATATCGGCACTGGCCACACAGCCCCACAGCATGATGGAACCTCCCTCCACCCAATTTTACTGGGGGTAGCTAATGTTTGTCTTGGAATGCTGTGTTCTTTTGCCGCCATTCATAACGCCCCTTGTTATGACCATATAACTCCATCTTTGTTTCATCAGTCCACAGCGCCTTCTTCCAAAATGAAGCTGGCTTGTCCAAATGTGCATTTTGCATACCTCAAGCAACTCTGTGGCGTGTGTGTAGAAAAGGCTTTTTTGAAGGTGTCCTTCAGTTGTTTGATGACTCAAAATGAAATTGCTGATCCAAACACTTATTTATTATTTATAAATGAAAATCATGGAAATTGTCAGGGGTGCCTAAACCTTTGCATACGACGGTATTAAAGGACAATTCCAGAGTTAATATATATTTTTTAAATATCATATTTAAAAATGATACCCTAGACTGATTAACTTCATTTACAGTGCTGTTCCTGCTTTTATTTTCGAAAACAGCAGAGTACAGTTCGGTTGCTTCTATATCGGATTATACTTGAAATACCACGTATTTCACAAGGAGTCGCTGGAGAGCGACGTAGGAGGATAGATTATCTGACTTATCTAACCCAAGTCTCGGGCAGCGCTATGCCAATTTGTGCTGCCTCGTGCACGGGGCCCGGGGAAGGTCAGAGAACCCATAGTCAGACTCGAACCTGTGACTGTCATGACGTAGACTGTCATGCAATGCAGCAATCTTAAACCAAAATGCCACATGGACCCCTGAGTGGTGCATTATTTAATAGCTAATGTTCCCAACAAAGAGGATAATCCAGCTCACATGTTATTTAAGTTCTGTCTAGCGCATAAGTGTGGACAGAGCACTATAACATATTGACATAACACTTACGGTCAGTTCTGGTGTCTAAATGACATTTGAGTACCATGAACTCATTATCATGTTCAAGAAACCAGTTTGCGTTGATGTGAGCTTTGTGACATGGCATGTTTTCCTGGTGGAAATAGCAATTAGAAGATTGATATACTGTGGCCATAAAGGTATGGACATGGTCAGCAACAATACTTGATGCATATTTGGTACTAAGGGGCCTAAATTGTGCCAAGAAAATGTCCCTACTCCACCACCAGCCTGAACTGTTTATATATGGCAGGATGAATCCAAGCTTTCATGTTGTTTAAACCAAATTCTGACCCTACCATCTGAATGTTGCTGCAGGAATCAAAACTAATCAGACCAGGCAACATTTTTAGGAGTACCACCCAGTTTTTCTTTTGGAAAATATTGTTGCTGTGGGGGGATAAGCCATTGTTCATTTCCTTCTTTTCCTTTCTCTCCATCTCTGCTTTTTTCACTCTCTCTCTTTTCAACTCTGATCTACACTCTCCTGTTTTTTCCATCTGTTCTCTAGGCTCTCTCCACTGTTCCATTCTCTCCATCACTGCGTCCTTCAAGCATCCATATTTCACTACCAGAACTCTGCCTCTCATCTAAGGATAAAACAATGTTGAATACTGATGCTTTTTTCTTGCACTTGAAGAAAGTATGAATAACTAACTAGTCTGGAAAAATTGTTAGCTAGTACTGTTAGCTAAGCTTGCTTTGCTTAACGTCTGTCTGTGATTCTATGTAAACCTCCCACTTCATTATCTCAGTATGGGTGAATATATTTGTGGCGGCAATAGTTGTATTTCTGGGGCCATTTAAGACCATTTGCATAGTCTTGTATGAAAGAGTACAGATGGGCCGCCAGCGCCTACACGTCAACGATGTCATAGTGCTTAAAATAAGAAACCAAATCTATTTTCCTCACGTAGATGCACGTAACTCTGCTCATATGAACTGATATCAAAGAAAATACTTGGTGTGTGCCCGGAGCGTTACTCAAAGGGGTCCCTCAGGGTTCAATAGTTGGCACGCTATTGTTTTCACTTTGGTATCAGAAATTGCACATTGCATCCAGAAAGTATTCACTGTGCTACACATTTTGTTATTCCGAAATGGATTAAATTCATTATTTCCCTCAAAATTCTATAAACAAAACCCAATAATGACAATGTGAAAGAAGTGTGTTTGAAATCTTAGCAAATTGAATTTAAAATTAAACGAAAAAAGGCTCAAAGCACTGACTACTATAACTTGTCCTGCAATGCAGCAACTTAGCCCACTACGCCAACCCTCTAAAATTTTCTGATCATATAAAGTAGTTACATTTCCAATTATACCTGAAGCTATCATAAGTTACATACATCATATTCAAGGGTGCCAATAATGTGGACCAGAACTGTAAATTCTGTACAGAAGCAAATTCTTTTGTTCATAAATAAGTTCTGCTTGTCCTCTCCTTTTTTCAGACTCCCTGCAGTTCTCTGTCTCTGAAGTGGAGGTTCCCCCTAAACAGCAGCACTATGAGCAAGAAAGGAGCCCCAGTCTGGGGCAGGAGGACCCAGAGCCCACACAGATTAAAGAGGAACAGGAGGAACTCAGGATCAGTCAGGAGGAAGAACTTCAGGAGGTCTTTGACAACAAAGACTCAATTCTCACCTTTAATTGGGAATCTATATTGACTCCTACCTGTGTGAAGACTGAAGGTGATCAGGACTCACTGTTGTCCTTTAATCTGTCCCAAACTCAGTCTGTGGAGAAAAGAGAGAGTAATCCAGTGGATATCACACATTTTGACAAATTGACTCACTTAAAGGGTTTTAACATTACCTGTGATGCTCTGGATCATCAAACTAATACCTCCAACCATTGTTCAGCTGTAAACTATCACATGGAGAAATCATTCACTTGCTCTTTTTGTGGCAAGTCCTTCAAACACTTTGGACTTCTGTCCACACATATGAGGATTCACACAGGGGAGAAACCATTTGAATTGACTCAAACAGAGGAGAGACCATTTAGCTGTAATGACTGTGGAATAAGTTTCAGTGAGAAGGGGAATCTTACCAAGCACAAACTGACTCACATAGGAGAGAAATCATATATCTGTGGGGAATGTGGGAAAGAATATAAACATAGCTGGCATTTAAAGCAGCATCAGTTGATTCACACAGGGGAGAAACCATTTAGCTGCGACGACTGTGGGAAAAGATTTACGCTCAAGCGGGTTCTAAAGCGGCATGAGCTGACTCACACAGGGGAGAAATCATTTTGCTGTTGTGAATGTGGGAAAAGATTTAGTCTCAGTCACCATTTAAAGCGGCATTATATGACACACACAGGGGAGAAACCTTTTAGCTGTATTGACTGCGGAAAAAGCTTCAGGCAGAGTGGAGACCTAAACCTACACAAACGGACTCACATAGGAAGGAAATCAAGTGTCTGTGGTGGGTGTGGGAAAGGATTTAATAACAGTCAGATTCTAAAGCAGCATGTTTTGACTCACTTAGGGGAGAAGCCTTTTATCTGTGTTGACTGTGGTAAAAGCTTCAGGCATAATGGAGAGCTAACCAATCACAGACGGACTCACACTGGAGAGAAACCATTTATCTGTGGTGACTGTGGGAAAAGATTTAGCTATAAGTGCAATCTCACCATACACAAACGGACCCACACAGGAGAGAAACCATATGTCTGTTGTGACTGTGGGAAAGGATTCCGCTATAATTCCAGTCTCGCCATGCACAAAGTGACTCACACAGGGGAGAAGTCATTTAGCTGTGGTGAATGTGGTAAAAGATTTAGTTTCAGTCAGTCTCTAAAGCGGCATAAATGGACTCACACAGGGTAGAAACCATTTGGCTGTATTGACTGTGGAAAACGCTTGATGTAGTGGGAAAAATGTATGTTTAGTCATTATGTATTAACAGATCTCTTTACATTCAGTACATACATGTCTATAAATATATCCCCCATGGGTATCTTTTAGTAGGAGAGGTTCAGAATAGGAATGCGGCCTGCATCTTTAAGCAGATCTAGTGGGTTTTATGATTCATTAGCCTGATGACCAATAAGGTGATGGGAATGTAACCTATAGATAGGACAGTGTGGTTTCAAGTTCCCCTTGAGCCCCCTAAACTGCAATCTCACCCCCAAGGGCTTAGATATATACCAGGGGTAGAATGAGATATACCAGGGGTAGAATGAGATATACCAGGGGTAGAATGAGATATACCAGGGGTAGAAAATGTGAAGCTTCACTTCTGACTTAACTTCTTTCCAGGCTGTCTTTCTTCACTCATCATGACCAATCTTTCCTTTTTGCATGCGTTCTTAAGGTCTCCAGAGTAAACTTGTCTTTAATACTTGTATTGTAATTGTAAACTATATCTATTAAATTAATTTATACTTTAATTTGTTGTCTCTTGGGAATAATATTAAAACCTTGTCAAATTCAGTTCCACCATGCTTCAGGCAGAAAAGAGACCTAACCAAATACAAAAAGACTTGCACAGGAGAGAAAACTAAAACTGTCTTTTAGTAGAAGGAGTCAATTTTTGGAACTTGAATATTGGATCCAGGGATGGAAAACAACTTAAATTAACAAATAATAGACAGTACTAGAATAGCAAAATTGACATTTCACAATATCTAACTAACAACTAATGCATATTATGGAGAAAAAAAATTGTATTTTCAGAAATTGGTTATGTCCCTGTTTTCTGTGTTCAAAAAAACTATATATGTCAGATTTGGGCTGACAGGACAAATTAATGCATAGTGCAGCTTTAAATAGGTCGGTCAATTGAGAACAGATTCTGATTTGAAAAATCATAATAAATGTACACACAAAGTTACACTTGAAGTACACAAAAATACAGAATGCGCTATGTAGAATGTACATAACTACAGTTATCTTTGTTCTTTACTGTTGTTATAGACCAGCTATTCCCAATGTATGATACAAAATAATTTAACATGCATTTCAATATTCAAATGTGCCTATACGTTATTAAAGTGATGTTTTCATGTCTAAATAGTCCAGTCTCATTGCGAAAATAATCACCAACTAGTGTCTGAATAAATATCAATATTATGTCAAATAGGCTAATTGGCATCCAACCAGAAAAACTATAATTGTTTGTTTTTATTGAGTACTTGAGAAAAGATATCCAGAAGGCAAATCAAACTACAAACTGGACAATTACCATATGTAATGCTAAAGTACAATTAAGTAAAAAAAGGAAGAAAAATTATATACAGTTAGATCACAGGTTACTCATTTATACAGCACATATAAGCTTATATAATTACCACCCAAAACGATCATGTTTTTAAAAACAATTAATCATTTTATTGGACGGATTAACTATTACTTAATTATTCCAGCGGAATTCAACCGGCCTGTAGCAGCGGCGGCAGGCTGGGTAAGACAGGGCTATCACCCCCATGAATAAGCTTAGCTCACCCATCGTTTGAATGGTGGCCAACCCTCCCTTTCTCATGGCTGAAGTGCTTGAAAACATATTTAAGAAACAGAATGGGAGATGCTCAAAACCGTAATGATGTGCAGTTAGAACAATCCGTCACGACTCCTTTTATTAGTGACTCGTTCAATTGTGTTGTTAATTTAATATAATTTTGTTATAAGTACTCCTCCAGCCCAATACTCAAACAACAACCACTGTTTGTTTTACGTTTACTAAATAAAATAGATCAAGCTGCTCCTGTAGCATAAAAAATACATGTTTAATGTAATAATTAATGCAGCTATAATGAATGTGTTCGATCTTTATTTATTGTCTAATGCTAATACAGGACACCAGGCACATCACCAGACTTTCAAAACTCTCGGGGCTCAGACGACCCGTGGCTGGGGGGATTGCATATTAAAGAAAATCCATATCACCCTCATGTCGTTCTTTGGAAAATACACTCACCTAAAGGATTATTAGGAACACCATACTAATACTGTTTGACCCCCTTTTCACCTTCAGAACTGCCTTAATTCTACGTGGCATTGATTCAACAAGGTGCTGAAAGCATTCTTTAGAAATGTTGGCCCATATTGATAGGATAGCATCTTGCAGTATATGGAGATTTGTGGGATGCACATCCAGGGCACAAAGCTCCCGTTCCACCACATCCCAAAGATGCTCTATTGGGTTGAGATCTGGTGACTGTGGGGGCCATTTTAGTACAGTGAACTCATGGTCATGTACAAGAAACCAATTTGAAATGATTCAAGCTTTGTGACATGGTGCATTATCCTGCTGGAAGTAGCCATCAGAGGATGAGTCATGGTGGCCATAAAGGGATGGACATGGTCAGAAACAATGCTCAGGTAGGCCGTGGCATTTAAACGATGCCCAATTGGCACTAAGGGGCCTAAAGTGTGCCAAGAAAACATCCCCCACACCATTACACCACCACCACCAGCCTGCACAGTGGTAACAAGGCATGATGGATCCATGTTCTAATTCTGTTTACGGCAAATTCTGACTACCATCTGAATGTCTCAACAGCAATCGAGACTCATCAGACCAGGCAACATTTTTCCAGTCTTCAACTGTCCAATTTTGGTGTGCTCTTGCAAATTGTAGCCTCTTTTTCCTATTTGTAGTGGAGATGAGTGGTACCTGGTGGGGTCTTCTGCTGTTGTAGCCCATCCGCCTCAAGGTTGTGCATGTTGTGGCTTCGCAAATGCTTTGCTGCATACCTCGGTTGTAACGAGTGGTTATTTTAGTCAAAGTTGCCCTTCTATCAGCTTGAAGCAGTCGGCCCAGTCTCCTCTGACCTCTAGCATCAACAAGGCATTTTCGCCAACAGGACTGCCGCATACTGGATGTTTTTCCCTTTTCACACTATTCTTTGTAAACCCTAGAAATGGTTGAGCGTGAAAATCCCAGTAACTGAGCAGATTGTGAAATACTCAGACCGGCCCGTCTGGCACCAACAACCATACCATGCTCAAAATTGCTTAAATCACCTTTCTTTCCCATTCTGACTTCCGGTTTGGAGTTCAGGAAATTGTCTTGACCAGGACCACACCCCTAAATGCATTGAAGCAACTGCCATGTGATTGGTTGAGTAGATCATTGCATTAAGGAGAAATTGAACGGGTGTTCCTAATAATCCTTTAGGTGAGTGTATATTTATTTATTTATTTATTATTTTGGCAGACTTGGTCCTCCATATAGATTCGCTAATGAAACAATTACTGGTTTTGAACTGTTAACAGAGCCAACATCTTACCCTGTTAAAACATGAAATGGCATTAAAATATATAAATATATATAATGTTTTATAATGTCCCCCTCACTTCCTTTAAATCTCGATTATCAGAGCTTCTGTCCAACCATTGCACCTGCTGACCCCCCCCTCACATGTACACTACCTTTCCTATCTGATCCGTTACTTTAGTATTATGAATGAACTTGGAGCTTTTGACTGTTCACTGTATACTGACATAACGATCAGCCAGGGGGATTAGCCACAGTGCGGTCTAACATTGGACACCCATGAATAACATAAACATAATAACATTGGACACCCATGAATAACATAAACATAATAACATTGGACACCCATGAATAACATAAACATAATAACATTGGACACCCATGAATAACATAAACATAATAACATTGGACACCCATGAATAACATAAACATAATAACATTGGACACCCATGAAAAATATAAA
>JACXGM010040189.1:0-10386 GCA_016801145.1 Umbra pygmaea
CTACCCGTTTGGGTTTACCAGGTCTGTCCAGAGTCTTCCCCCACCCCCTGACCCAACTCACCACCAGATGGTGATCGGTTGACAGCTCCGCCCCTCTCTTCACCCGAGTGTCCAAAACATACGGCCTCAGATCAGATGAAACGATTATAAAATCGATCATTGACCTTCGGCCTAGGGTGCTCTGGTACCAAGTACACTTTTGAGCATCCCTATGTTCGAACATGGTGTTCGTTATAGACAATCCATGACTAGCACAGAAGTCCAACAACGAACAACCACTCGAGTTTAGATCAGGGATGCCGTTCTTCCCAATCACGCCTCTCCATGTGTCTCCATCATTGCCCACGTGTGCATTGAAGTCCCCCAGCAGAACTATGGAATCCCCAACTGGAGCCCCATACAGGACTCCATTCAAGGTATCCAAGAAGGCCGAATACTCTGAACTCCTATTTGGTGCATATGCACAAACAACAGTCAGAGTTTTCCCACCAGCAACCCGCAGGCGCAGGGAGGCGACCCTCTCGTCCACTGGGGTAAACTCCAACGTAGCGGCTCTCAGCCGGGGGCTTGTGAGTATCCCCACACCCGCCCGGCGCCTCACACCCTGGGCAACTCCGGAGAAGAAAAGAGTCCAACCCCTATCCAGGAGAATGGTTCCAGAACCGAGACTGTGCGTAGAGGTAAGCCCCACCAGATCTAATTGGTAGCGCTCCCGCACGAGTTCCGGCTCCTTCCCCCACAGAGAGGTGACATTCCACATCCTCAGAGCCAGCCTCTGCCGCCCAGGTCTGGTCGGTCGAGGCCCCTGACCTTCACTACCACCCATTTGGCAGCGCACCCGACCCCAGCGGTTCCTCCCACAGGTGGTGGGCGCATGGGATGGAGAGGGAGGTGCCACGTTGCTTCTTCGGGCTGTGCCTGGCTGGGCTCCGTGGCAAACCCGGCCACCAGGCGCTCGCTGACGAGCCCTCCATCCAGGCCTGGCTCCAGATGGGGGCTCCGGGCTTCCTCCGGGCAGGATCTCTCTTCCTCTCCGTCGCTTGTTCATTGGGGTTTTTGTGAACCATTCTTTGTCTGGCCCCTCACCTAAGACCAAAACTCCAGACAACACAGCCCTCAGGTTCACAGGGACACACAAACCTCTCCACCACGTTAAGGTGATGGTTCCCGGAGAGGAACCAATCCGGAACTTATACTATATAATTACCATAAGGCTCAGTATAACTTAGACCAATGCTATATAAAAGCAGTGATCATGTGTTCCCAACTGGGGTGATCATGTCAAAGTTTATTTTAGTAATTTGTTACACTTTGATAATTTTGTATACAACAATGAGTCTCTAACTTATACTGATTGGAAGTGCATTTTATTATAATCTGAATAATTGTTTAGGGGCAGCAAGTTGACCTACAGTCAATTTGGCTAGTTAAATAACATTAAAATGAAAATTAACAGAACATCTTAAGTCAATATTAACATAGGCCGTGAACATTTCTCACTACTGCCATCTGGTAGACGTTACCGGAGCATCAAGGCAAGGACCACCAGACTTAAAAACAGTTTCTTCCCACAGGCCATTCGGCTGCTCAACATGGAACACAGACACTGATCGCAAATCGTCTGTTGAGCACTAACACTCTCTGGTCACTTTATGCTCTCTACATCTGACGTAGCAGAATTCAAATGCACCTTTAAAAGCAATTTTCCATGCCAATTCTATAATGTTTACTACTTCTACTGTTGTACATTTTCCAGACCACTGCTCAGTACATAGCGTTTTATTATTATTATTACTACTATTATTATTACTATTGTCATTACTATTTTAAAATTCTTATATTGTTGTAATTCTTGTTTTTAAGCCCACTGCATAGAATCGCCGAGCCATGTCAAAAAGAATTTCTCTGCATAGGATGATGTATGTTATTCAATGCATATGATAAATAAACCACTTTGACTTTGATATTTGTCTCAAAACCTGCAAATGTTGTTTAAAAAGCATTCAGATGTTGTGTATTACCACCGCCCAGCTAAATTATTTACATCTACGAGTTTTAAGAAAAAACTTTCACAGTAAATCAACCTTAAGAATTGTTATAACTAGCACTGGAATCCCAGGAAAGGAAAATGCAGAGGAGTATTTACTGCTGATTACATTATGTTGTAAGTAAATTAATATGTAAGATTTCATCATGGTCTTTTAGATGCTGAGTGCCTGAAAATCAAACCAGACAGGCTGGTGGTAAAATATGGAGACCTAGCCTCTGCTAACTGCACCTCACCTACACCTGAACCAATGGGCTGGGAGGCCACACAAGGAGGGGTGTCTCTAACAGATGATCCACGGACGTTCCTGGTATGGACCGCAAAAACGTAAGAGGGGTGAATTTGGTTTAGACTTGAAAACATGTTTAAAAATCTTGTATTTAAATGGCCTGTAATGTGTTCTGTTACTGAAGGAGTCAAACGCAGGTATGGAACGTAAATTAAATAGTTTACTTGAAGTAGCACAAGTTCAACTGTGGGCTTCTCTTAGGTCCAAAGGAAAAGCAGCCAAATCAAAGAGCTAGAATGACACAACGAACCAGGGAAACATAGGGAACATACATGTGTACACATGTGCTCAGTAGATCAGTGAGGTTGACCGCCGGACCACCAGGAGAGGGAGGCACTGTAGAGGGAGACAGTACATGGGCAATCTTTGTATGCATTTAAACACTATTGTTCATTCTAATTTATTCTTTTTTTTCAAGATCTGTCCTGGCTTTTAATTCTTGATCTGATAAAGACAGCAAGGAATCAGGTTTTTGACCAAATTCAGTGAATAATTTGTCTTCCAGTTGACTACCGGCAATTTCATAATTACATTGATTAGTGACATAGGAAGCCAGATAACTGTTTACTTACATGGGTTTTGTCAAGCTGGCTCTTAGGGAAAGGAGTCAAACGCATGTTGCAAATGTTTTCTTTATTTATTTTCTAGATTGTGTAGACACAACGCCGTACTTGATCGTAACATAATAACAATAAACACAAATTGGTATACCAATACCAGAATGTAACAAATAAAGAAATAGACGGCTCAAATAGTTATAAGTATTTTCTTGTTCAGTGGCAGCCTGACAGCGCAGGAAACAATCACCCACACCTTTCTCGGGTCCTGGCGTCCTTATATCCACGGGAGATAGAACAGGTGTATTACATCAGGGATAATGAGTGAAGTATGCGTAGCAGTGGCTTCAATAGACAGGGGAACCTGACTGTCTGATCCTAGGCGCATCAAAAGAGGGCGCCCCAAGCTCAAACGGTTACAGTACCCCCCCCCCTTTGACACGAAGGAGGTTGGGGTCTAACACATTCTTGACCGGGACCCAGCACTGCTCCTCCGGACCGTACCCCTCCCAATCCACGAGGTACTGAAGACCACCCCGTCCCCGTCTCGAAACAAGTATGGCACGCACAGCATGGCCCACCATGCAGGCCCACCCTCGACCTCCAACAGGGGAGGGGGGGTACCCCGCACCCCGGCCTCTTAGAGACGGCCATCCACCACCGACCTGAGGAGGGACACATGAAAAACAGTGCATGGTAGGCGGCAACAATAATTTATAAGCCACAGCATTGACCCTCCCCATGACTTTATACGGCCCCACAAAGCGCAGACCCAGCTTCCGGAAGGGCAGTCCCCCGGACGGTCCTGGAAGTAGGAGCGCAGGAACCTACCCACTTCTTGATTGACACGCTCCGCCTGCCCATTAGATTCCGGATGGTATCCAAAGGTGAGACGCACCGCAACCCCCAATCTCTCCATGAACGCCTTCCAACATGGGAAGTAAACTGGGGGCCGCGGTCAGACACTATCTTCTCCGGAATGCCATAGTGCCGGAAGACGTGAGTGAATAATGCGTGTGGTTTGTAAAGCCGTGGGAACCCCAGGCAGAGGGAGAAGACAGCAAGCCTTCAAGAACCTGTCCACAACAACCAGGATCGCAGTATAACCTTCCGATAACGGAAGATCGGTAAGGAAGTTGATCAATAAGTGTGACCAAGAGGTTGTTGTGGAATAGGGAGAGGCAACAATTTCTAAGTACTCTTAGCACACAGAGCAGGAGGAGATGTAACCTTTCACGTCCTTGGCTAGGGTAGGCCACCAATACCTCCCCATCAGGCACTTAATAGTACGATCCACTCCTGGATGGCCCGATGTGAGAGAAGAATGCGCCCATTTTATGAGCTTATCCCGCATCGGCGTGGGAACGTATTGGTGGTTAGGAGAACATCGCGCAGGTGCGGGTTCGTTGCGCAGTGCCCTCTGAATTTCGGTGTTGACAGCCCATCTAATAGGAGCGACGATGACAGCCGGTGGAATAACATGCGCAACGTCCACGGGTCTCTCATCATGGTCAAATAGGTGTGAGAG
The DNA here is from genome assembly GCA_016801145.1 of Umbra pygmaea. Lineage (NCBI taxonomy): Eukaryota > Metazoa > Chordata > Actinopteri > Esociformes > Umbridae > Umbra > Umbra pygmaea. Next base: position 4,422 of record JACXGM010040189.1, read on the forward strand.
CGCATCGGCCTTTCCGTTTTTGCGACCTGGAATGTAAGCCATAGTGTACGTGAATCGAGCGAGGTAGGTAGCCCAACGAGCCTGGCGAGGATTTAGTCTCCTAGCCGCCCTGAGAGCTCATCTGCCTTTCAGTTTTTGCGACCCGGAATGTAAGTAATAGTGTACGTGAATCGAGCAAGGTAGGTAGACCAACGAGCCTGGCGAGGGATGTACTCTAGATTACAGTGGTCAGTCCAGATGAGGAAAGGGTGTATAGCCCCCTTTAACCAATGCCTCCAAGTCATCAGGGCTTTGACGACAGCCAACAGCTCACGATCGCCAACGTCATAGTTACGTTCGACAGGTGGTAACTTCTTTGAGTAGTATGCGCAGGGAATGAGCTTAGCAGGTGACCCTGACCTCTGCGAAAGCACCGCCCTGATGCCACTCTCGGAAGCGTCCACCTCCTCACCGAACTGTAATCTTGGGTCAGGGTGCACCAAGACAGGACCGGCTTTGAACAGAGCCTTTATTGAGATGAAAGTTCTGACCAGCCCACCCTTTAGCAGAGACGTGATCAGAGCCGTGACCTGACCAAAACCACGAATTAACCTCGGATAATAATTTACTAAACCAAGGAACCACTCTACCGCTTTCATCGTGGTTGGGGTCGGCCAATTACGCACGGCAGCAATTCGATCCTCCTCCATCTCCACCCCGGCCAAAGAAATGTGGTAACCTAGGAAGGAGACAGCCCGTTGAAAGAATAAACATTTCTCGGCCTTAACTTAGAGGTCATGCTCCAGCAGTCTCCCAAGCACCAGGCGAACAAGAGACACATGTTGCTCATGCGTAGCGGTATACACCAATATGTTGTCTATACTACTATCGACGCATCCTGGGCCTCCATCACACCTCAGCAGTGCCACAAGCTGATTGCCTCCATGCCACGCCGCATTGAAGCATTCATTTCTGCAAAAGGATTCCCGACCAAGTATTGAGTGCATAACTGAACATAATTATTTGAAGGTTGACTTTTTCTTTTTTTTTGTATTACAAACACTTATTTTATTGGTCAGATGAAATATGCTAATTCTTTGAGACACATGTTGCTTATGCGTAGCGGTATACACCAATATGTTGTCTATACTACTATCGAAGCATCCTGGGCCTCCATCACACCTCAGCAGTGCCACAAGCTGATTGCCTCCATGCCACGCCGCATTGAAGCATTCATTTCTGCAAAAGGATTCCCGACCAAGTATTGAGTGCATAACTGAACATAATTATTTGAAGGTTGACTTTTTCTTTTTTTTGTATTACAAACACTTATTTTATTGGTCAGATGAAATATGCTAATTCTTTGAGATAGGAATTTTGGGTTTTCATGAGCTGTATGCCAAAATCATCAGTATTAAAACAATAAATGACCAGAATTATTTCAGTTGGTGTGCAATGAATCTAAAATATATGAAAGTTATGATGGGGTTGTGGTAATTTGGAAACCCGTTTTTTTAGAAAACAGGCGCGAGGTCCGAATACTCAATAGGAATAGGATTGCTATTGGCACTGTCTGGACTCTCCACCATGGTGGCCCTCAACCGAAAAACACCTTCCTGAGCACTCACGCGACCACCCGGTGATGGACCCAAGAGACCAGGAAATAATGGGATTGTGTTTAGTAAGCCATGGCAAGCCTAACACTACAGGGCATGAGGGCGTGTCTATAACGTAAAACAGAATACGTTCTGTGTGCTCCTGTAGACATTGTAATGGGTATTGTCCTTTCCACTACCTCCCCTGACCCTAATGGTCGGTCATCTAAGGCATGAACCAAAATAGGTCGTTTGAGCCTATTAACAGGGATGTGTAATGCAGAAGCAAATGTTTTGTCTATAAAATGTATGGCTGCCCTGGATTCTATTAAGGCTGTAAGAGGGGCTGTGCTAGAATTTCTAGGGAAGCTGACAATCTGATCCTAGGCGCATCAAGAGAGGGCGCCCCAACCTCAGAAACGGTTACAGGTTTATAGTTTGAATTCACTCACAACCAAAGCTTCTGCTGTAGCTGGATGTGCAGAGCAGAATATGTAGGTTACCAATCCGGGTTATCTTTTACTGTTTTCAAATGTGCCTACGCTTTTTAATTTACATATAAACCACTCTGTATGACTCAAATTGATTACGTTTGATTCAAAAGTTTGCATGTTTGCACCTTGATTGCAACTACATTTGTTTTTAAAGACCTGTGCCTACTTATTCAAAACAACACTGTTGTTTATTTCTACCCAAACAACTGTATAAATGAACATGTTCCTGTGAACAGCAAAAGTGGGTGATAACATGTTTACTGATGCATTGTTTATTCTTTATTGTAGAGTTTTCTTATTAATGCAGTTGACATAAAGATATGTGTTTTTACAGGCTGATTGATTATAGTATAAAACCTACCTGTTACTTGGAAGGAGGCAAGTGTCAGAAAGTCCTGAACATCACAGTTTACGGTGAGTGACCTCTCATCATAATGTTTTTTACCTTCACTCTCGTCAGAACGCTTTACCTTCACTGAGTCTCTCGTCAGAACGTCTTTACCTTCACCGACTCTCTCGTCAGAATGTCTTTACCTTCACTGAGTCTCTCGTCAGAACGTCTTTACCTTCACCGACTCTCTCGTCAGAATGTCTTTACCTTCACTGAGTCTCTTTAAGTAGTATGTCTCTGCAGCAGAGTCGGCCCCAGGCATAAGCAAACTAAGTGGAACAGGTGTCTCCGCGTGGTAGGACGCCAAAATGCTCGGGCTGTCACTGCTCTGCAGACTTTCATCTGTGTGTGTGCTTGTGTGTTTGTTGTTGTGTACATGTACTTACGTGTGTGTGTGTACGTGTGTGCGTGTGTGTTTCCATTCCTCCACAGAACCTCCAGCCAATGTTTCCATGTCAGGGCCTGCAAGTCCAATGGTTGAGGGGAAGCTGTATGAGTTTCGTTGTCGGGTCCAGGACGTGTCTCCAGTTTCTAGTCTCTATGTGTCTCTCTACAAAGGCTTTACCACCAGCAGGAAGACAGAGATTGTATCACATCCACCAAACACTACGAACACCATCAAGAGCCCTCAAAGTGGAGAATATCCCCTGCAGTTTAGACCCAGTAGAGTAGATGATGGGGCCCAGTTGTGGTGTTCAGCCCGGTTAGAACTGGGAGAGCAGGGACCACAGCCTCCTCCTCAGATGGACTCACAACACATCACCTTCAGTGTGCTCTGTAAGTAAATATGTTTATTATTGACTCCATTAGGAATGTCTGTCTCTACCATAAGTACATCTGTCTCTTTGTGACTCCATTAGTACTGTCTGTCTCTACAGTAAGTACACCTGTCTCTCTGTGACTCAGTTATTAATGTCTGTCTTTACAGTATGTTAAGCTGTTTCTCTGACTCCATTAATAATGTGTTTCTACAGTATGTTCCTCATGTACATCTTTTCTATGTGACTCCATTAGTAATGTCTGTCTCTACAGTATGTTAATTTGTTTACCTGTGACTCCATTATTAATATGTCTGTACAGTATGTTCATCTGTTTCTCTGTGACCCAATTAGTGATGTCTGTCTCAACAATATGTTAATCTGTTTCTCTGTGACTCCATTAGTAATGTTTGTCTCTACAATATGTTCATCTGTTTCTCTGTGCCTCCATTAGCAATGTCTGTCTCTACAGTATGTTCAGCTGTTTCTCTGTGATTCCATTAGTAATGTCTGTCTCTACAGTATGTTCAACTGTTTCTCTGTGACTCAATTAGTAATGTCTGTCTCTACAGTATGTTAATCTGCTTCTTTGTGACTCATTGGGAATGTCTCTCTTTATGTCTGTGACTGCACAATTTCACAGTTTTTATACATTAAGCCCACATCAGTTTTACACTTAAGCACTATATCCCATTATTTACACATTATGCCCTATTTCCCCAGTGTTAACTAACTAAGCCCATATCACAGTTTTATACATCAAGACCCAGGGCCGTTTCTAGCACCGGGGCTGACACGTTCGCTTGGCAACACTATATTTTATGCCGGCAACATACACTCAGATTGTAATGAATCACTTCTCAAAAATGTAAAAAGAACACTGTTTATTATAAAACAGGTATAATCCAAAAGGCAGAAGCACAGACGGTAACTAAGGCAGACTCATTAACAAAAACACAGCAGGGTTCAGGCAGCATAGCAACACCAGTTTTGGCAAAAGTACAAAATGAATTATCCAAGGCAGAATATAACAGACAAAGCTAAGGTCAAACCGGAATAAACAATACAAGAATATAATGCTCAATAGAGAATGAATGAATACTCACAAATACCTCGCAAAGAGGGAATGGTGTGAGTGTGCTTTATATGGAGACTGGGTGAGTGCAGGTGTACAGAATCAGGCTGATTGAGTCCGGGCTATGGGAATTGTAGTTCCAAACATACATTGCTAAGGAAGCTGTAGTCCACAGGAAGTAGAACTGGTGACTGGGAGTTGTAGTTCAGAACACAAGAGAACAGGGAAGTGGCAGTTTCCAGGGAAGGGGAACTGGGAAACGTTACAGAACCCCCCCCCAAGGCGCAGCTCCCGAGGCGCCAAAAGGAGGACATACCACAGGACACCAGGCAGTAGAAGACCCAGGCAGGAGACCGCAGCCGCAGAAACCAGGCTGGCGGAGGCACACCAGACCGAAGCAGAGGAAGGAGCCATGGCGGCCCGGATGGACAAAGAATCAACGGCGGTCTGGAGGGCGGAGGCAGCAGCAGTGGACCGGAGGGACGAAGAATCAACGGCGGGCCGGAGGGCGGAGGCAGCAGCAGTGGACCGGAGGGACGAAGAATCAACGGCGGTCCGGAGGATGGAGGCAGCAGTGACGGGCCGGAAGGACGAAGCAGCAATGGCGGGCCGGAGGGCGGAGGCAGCAACAGTGGACCGGAGGGACGAAGAATCAACGGCGGTCCGGACGATGGAGGCAGCAGTGACGGACCGATCGGCTGAGTCCGGGCAGGTGGAGGTCCGGCCGAGCAAGGGAGAAGCGGAAGCCGAGGCGAAGGCGGACCAGGCACCGGAACCACAGCAGCCACAGGAATCTGCAAAAACACAGCACCAACAGACACAGACAGACCGACAGACACAGAGAGGGGCACAGAGACCGGGGCATGCGCAGGCCCGGGGATAAGCTCTGGAGCAGGGACTAGGTTAGGAACCGGCACGGTGACGGGGGCAGACTCTGGCACAGGGAAAGGAGCGGGACATGACACTGGGAGAGGAGCGGGACATGACACTGGGAGAGGAGCGGGACATGACACTGGGAGAGGAGCGGGACCTGACACTGGGAGAGGAGCGGGAAATGGCTCTGGGAAAAGGGCAGGCTCTGGGAAAAGGGCAGGCTCTGGGAAAAGGGCAGGCTCTGGGAAAAGGGCAGGCTCCGGGAAAAGGGCAGGCTCTGGGATAAGGGCAGGCTCCGGGAAAAGGGCAGGCTCCGGGAAAAGGGCAGGCTCTGGGATATGGTTAGGTACCAGGGAAGGGTCATGGTCAGGCAAGGTTACGGTGACAGGCAAGGTTACGGTGACAGGCAAGGTTACGGTGACAGGCAAGGGCTCAGGGACTAGGGCAGTCACCAGGACTGAGTCAAACATTGGTAAGGGGACTGGATATAGGGCGCTGTATATGGCTGCCCACTGCTCCCTTGAGGGATGGGTTAAATGCAGAGAATGAATTTCACTACAGTACATGTATTTGTATGTGACAAATAAAGTACCTTTACCTTTACCTTTACCTGGAGGAGGAACTAGGAAATGCTCTGACTCAAGGACAAGGACAGGCCTGGGGACAAGGCAAGGCTCAGGTTCGGAGACAAGGCAAGGCTCAGGTTCGGAGACAAGGCATGGCTCAGGTTCGGAGACAAGGCATGGCTCAGGTTCGGGGACTAGGCATGGCTCAGGTTCGGAGACTAGGCATGGCTCAGG
>JACXGM010040190.1:0-10385 GCA_016801145.1 Umbra pygmaea
AAAAGTATATTTAAATTATACTCCAGTATTATACTTCTAGTATACTTATGGTTAACCATAAGTATGTATTCAATGTATTTAAGTATATTTGAAGTATACTTTCAAAATATACATACCAAAATAATATATTAGAAGTATATTTAGGATAAATAAAGTACATTTCAAGTACATTTAAATATACTTTTTTTTTACTTGGGCAGCTTACATAGAGTTCTGCTTAGTTCTACTGACTAGAGTGCCATTTGGCAATGTAGGTTTGATAATGCGTAGAGGCAGTTCTATCCTTGTCAGCCTCCCAAACGGCAGCTTTTCCCCTTTAAAGTGCCCATAGGGTCAACACTACTACACCGCATAAGGAATAGTAGGCCATTTGGGATGCAGGCCAAATCCTGAACTTGCCTCCAGAACCACAAGCCTAGATGTCACACTAATAACATGAATAACATCCACAGTTCTTTCTGTTGCGTGACCTATACTACATACAGTACAGCAATCGCACCACTGGTGCCCAACGCCTCTCTAGAACACAGTCTTATCTCATTACGTATGTATCTATGCGATTCAGCCTGCATCCCTCCTCTGCTATCAGTCCTCACTAGAATACCAGTGACATTGAGCCTACCCAACAAGAATTCCCATAAGATCCAATAACAATCAACCTCAACTGCAGCCTGAGAGAAAAAGACACAGAGACAGACAGAGCGACTGATACAGAGAGACTTTTTTTTTCATTTGATTTTAATAAAACCTTTACTGGCCACACCCAACTGTTTATACATGCACACTAAAATGCTAAATACAAATATGCACAGATGGAGACACACCTTTATATTCCCTTCTACAGCAATTTTTCTATTTTTTTCTATTTATTGATGTACACTTTACACCTACCCCCCCAACATCCACAGTGCATAACACAACATTCACACCCTACACATTAAAAAAATCTCCCAGGCAGTTCACCAGTCTGTAGTATGAGTGTTCCTGTCTCAGATGATCGCTCACCCGGCCTAATGACATGGCTCTGAGGTGCACACACCCTACCCCTTGAAAGCTAGCTTTGCTGCCCCACCAGGTAATTCACCAAGTAGTACATTCTCCTGTTTACAACACTGTACTTGGGACCCCCCACAAACAGCTGCACAGTCCACATCAGACCCAGCCCAGAGCACCACCCCTCTACAGCAGTAAACAACCCTAACTACCGCACTGATGGAACAGATGCTCTACTGTCTCCTCCTCACCACAGAAAAGACATTCGCTCCCCACTGATGGATCAAGGTGACACGTGTCTGTACATAGAAATAGCCCCGTGAAACGTCCTTCACTGGAGATCTGCTGTTCGCTTCTCTATGGGAGGCTTACACAAGGAGCGCCAACATCCTTTTAGAGAAGAGCCTAGTCCCACCCCTCACAGCCACCTTGTCACCATGAACCTGTGAAGCGTCTGAGATGCTTTTATTGCGACTGCACACACATCTTTTTTATTGACTGTAGACAACTCCTCCCGCTCCTGTTGGGCTCCTAGAGAAGCTGAGATGATAAACGGGAGCATGTGGTCTCCATCTTCCACCACACCAGCAGCGATCTGCAATGACCACATCCAGTAACTTCTGCCACAACCTGACACACTTAGCAGATGTTGCCCCTGCCAGGTCACTTACTGATCTCCACCCACAATCTCCCCTCACTTCACCCAGCTTTCTAAAGCCTCCTGCCACAAGCACAGTTCTCGGGCATGCAGAAACCTGCACCTGTGCTCCAACAAGAGGATAATGGAACACTGGTCCCTGTCAACACATATTTAAGTATTTGTCCACAGCCGGAGAACAGCCCAATAGTATGAGGTTGATGGCTGATATGTCCACCTGCTGTATATCCAACAGGGACAGCTGCCTGTCATTGCCAGGTACCTCTCAGTGCACTCTCCTCAGGACGGCCAAACAGTGTCCCTCCAACACCACACTTTCCTAAACAGAAGTCTCTTACTTCTAGTCTAAATGCCCTCACTGTAGCTGTTATGTCAACAAACCCCCCCCCCCCCCCCCCGCACATACAGTGTGATGGTAAAGAACAGCTGCTCACGTCCCGTGTTGGCCTGACCAAAAAAGTCTACCAGTAACTTCTGTAGTTGCTTGATGAGACACTGTGGTGGAGACAGAGAAAGACTGTGAAAGAGAGTGTCAGACGCAGAGAGTATACTGCTAGGACTGATGCATGTGAATATCTTCAGTGCTACAAAGCAGGTTGCAGATTTTAAAAGCTTACGTGTGATTACATTCCCCTGGTTCCCTGAGAGAGAACTGAGCTCACTCATCATCCAGCCACACTGCAGGGGATTATGGAAACATCCTATACAATTATAACGCCAGAGGAGTTGGTGTCACACACAACAGTAAGCACACACACACACACAAACACACGCGCACACATGTGAATACACAAACAACACACCCACTCACACACACACACACACACCGAAGAATGCTAGAGACACACATCTACAGTTAGATACCAAATGCCACAAGGGGCAACAACAACAAATGTGAAGAAGTGCTGAGATGTACTGTTGACCAGTGGTCTTCAACTGATTGTCCAGGGACCCGTGGGGGTCTGTGGGTGTACTGACGGCGGTCTCCATTTTTTGTTGTTGTTAAAATGTCCAAACAGTTTGGAGTGTTAATGGTACTATATATTTTATGTAAAACAATTCTTCAACTATGCAAAAATTTGTTCCCAAAAGCTTCTGTAAGTGATTTGGACCCCAGGAAAAGTTGATAACCACTAGTGTGGTGTCAAACAGAATGTTAGATTTTAACACCAAAAACAACTAAATTCGATTTGCATAAAACATCTGCAATGACAAGCTACAGCAATGTGGTGGTACTAAACAACTTCATGCTACATAAAGCCTCTAGAGGTACTGAGCAGGGGAGTGAGGAGTTGATGGATGTACATGTACTGTAGAGTCTGCATGACAGCATTAATGCAGAGTTAGTTGGAAAAGAAAAAACACTTAAAAGCTGGTAAAGATAATTAAGATAATAGCCATTTAAAGAAGCGTTTTGAATTATAACTGATAAACACATGGATTTTTCAGTATGAACTGTATTAGTGTGTCTAAAAAAAGTGAAGACCATAAAGACATCAAACAGATGCGATAATAATGGACTGTCTCTGGCTCTCTTACACTCGCCATCTCTCTACTTAGCTACTGTATCTCTCCTGTGATTGGTAGTCTTCTATGAAGCTACATTAGCAACTGGCTAATCAGAAAGTGAGAGACAACAATCAGTGTGGTCAAGTACATCCAAGGCACCAGGCTGGCCAACAACCTGACCAGTGGAGTGGCTGTGAGTCAGCAGCCTAAACAGGCAAGACAAATGCCAGTCGCATGCCGTCATCACACCACACCGGGACCCATCGCTTCACCTTTAAGATAACCCAATTACAACCATCTAAGCTCAGCTCTCACTGCCTCACAAAAACCTGACATTGGGGCGTGGTAGAACAACATTGATTTGAGTCTCCAACAGGGAAAATTAGTTCCGGCTGTTGGCTTGAGATGGAGAGATGTTTTCCAGTGAGGTGGAGAGAGGGGAGTTAGAAAATCAGGGGGGACACATCTGCACTTCAGCCGCTGCCCACAGCCATTCACTCTCCACACAGAGGCAAGGGACCTAAAACAGAAGCACTGAACCAAAACTGCTGAAACAGTGCTAATAAACTCACCACAGGGCAATGAAAACAACGGGATGAAAAACAAATCCAGAGCGAGTGAGGTTGTGAAATGAGGCGAGGACCGATGTGAAGGTGGGCTCTTACGGAGGGTTCACGCACGCCGTCCCACAAGGGATTTGAACTACAAGAACCATGTCAATCAGTGCTTCCGTTTAAACTCCAAGCGAACACCCTCAGAGGACTAAATTCTACAAGATATTATAAGAAAGACACTTGAGGAAAAAATATCACATCTTACACAATGCCAAGAATTAGCAAGAATGCTGCCAAAATCCTAATCACTGGGGTAATAGCAATTCAGAATCAGACAAAAGAGTGGGAAACACCCCTCCATCTACACACACACACACCCCACACTTCCCCCTATCCTATCGGGTTTCTTTCCTTTCTTGGCTACTCTGCTATCGAAGCTCCAGTGAGAGATGGGTGGACATGGGTTAAGGCTTTCCTTCCTCCAGCCTGCCATTGTGCCGAACGAGGCCTACCCCAGTTTTTCGGATCATTGTGAAATCAAGCTGCCCCTGGGAGTATAATTGGCAGTAAATGATTTGATACGCCATTCCAACCGACCCAGCATTTCCAAAACCGCTGATTACTCTCAATCAGGGCAATCTCAGGATTACTCCGATCATTTAAAGTTGTGTCAGCCGCACACGCTCCACCGCAAAAAAAATCTGACTTTGGAAGCGCCACACTGTTAGCGAGCCAATTACGTTCCAGGAGCGCTCACTTTGCTTCTGTGCGCTGGTGAGGGATCGCAACTGCTCTGTTCGGTGTGGTTTTGAAGCATTCTCTCAGTGAAAACACTGCCAGGGAAAACTTTAAAAGCATCACAGCTGCAGGCAGCGTCAACGTGTGTCTGAGCTGTCGCCAGTGTGGTTGTTGAAAAGCTCATCCCACTCATCATTTAGCAAAAGCGTTCACAAAGCAACTTATGGAGGGCATAAACTTTGTCATTCTTGGCCCCTTTGGGAATCAAGCCCATAATCTTAGTACTGTACTTGCAATGTTCAACCACCTGAGGCAGACACAAGGAATAACAATGAGGGGGGACTAGCAACTGTGATATAAGTGGCATATCAAATGTTCTTAAATGTAAGGGATTTCCTGCTGTGAATAGATGGAAATGTATGCTGACTACACATGAAAAACTTCAATACTCCAGCAGTATAGATAAGTGTATATGTGTATATGAGCCAGTGCAAACAGAGGGACAGAATTATATAGAACAAGAATGACGTTCAACCAAATTCCCATGGATGTCCATACTGATTTAATGTCACAGCATCCATATTATGATAATGTAGTGTTTAAAACTCATTCAACTTTTGTCGGTGACACTTTTTCTCAGCACTATGGCCACCGACTTGATATAATTACGCAACCTGTAGCTCCTATGGCAATATTCATGCAGGTGCGAAAGTCTCCAGACTGGCAGCTTCTAGAATGTTACATAATAACGAAGAACTATGCAATAAAGACAAACTAATTTTGGATAAAATATTCTTATTGGATCATGGCAAAACACTGGACACCACTTTATAGTGTCGGTTGCAACTGGAATTTCATTAACCACACAATAAATAACTGAACAGATGACCTTGAGCACAGCATTGCTACTACTGTGGCAGGATGTAATCAAAGGCTGAACTTCTGGACAGTTAGGCGTGTTAATATCATAAAAAGCTCATTACAACCGATTGCAGTTCCCATCTGGCATATTTAAGCCCACCATAAAATGTGGTGAAACTCCTCAGAGAGGTACAGTACAACAGAGCCTGGCTAATTAGCATTGCTAATGAGAGACCGAACCTAAAGGAAGGATCTTTGTCGACGTGAGATGAGGACAGAAAACGTTCACTCAGTTTCTCAGTGTGTTCTTGGTGGTTTCAATTTTCTGTGCCATTTCAAATACAATAATTGAGAACAGGTTCTCCAGTTTGGATCTAAAGATCATGGAACATTCACACTAATAATCCCAGACCCTCACAGCTGGAAAATGAAATAACTTATTGATTAGGGAGAGCCAGTGTTAAGAGGTGAGAGAGGTATAATCACATTGTGGCCTATTTCAAACAGTCACAAAAAAGCATTAGGCTTGAGGGAAAATGGGTTTAAAATGGCTCTGTTCCAATGGGAGTGATCAATTTCACTTGCCCCCAAAAAAATATAGACAGGAAGCATTCAAACCTGTACATTTGTAATCAAATACTGCCCTTTTGTTGTTTTGTATGTTATTCTGTTAAGAAAACAATTTCAATGTTTTCCTCACAGATTGAGGCTCAACACTATGGTGTGAAATAAATCTTACCTCTTCTCAGGCAACAATAGGTTTATAGCCCAAATGCATTTGTACAGATTTAGCTATTAATTCCACACCTCACTTTTGGGAAAATAACAGTGTAATAGTCAATCTCAATGGATTTACAAAGGCAGTCAAACACCTCTTAATGGCTTCCGTTCTGGGCTATTTGATTACAATGCACATCCTTCTATGGAGGCTATACAGCATTGGTGTCTGCAAAATAATAGTTTGTTTGAATTTCAATTGCTTCATAATGAATTCAACATAACCTCAGGTGGCTGACTGGAAAAGTCAAATAATGCACTGATCTGTAACCTACCGCAGATCCATAAGCCCCAAGGTGCAGGGCAAGTTCTGGGCAAGTTGCCATAATTTCCTGCTACTCATCAATTTTTTGGGTTAAAAGCGAGATTTAAACGTTTACCAATGGCTTCTGATGTGTGCAAATGAACTTTGGGCAATGACTCCAACCTCTCGGGAAGTCAGAGCGTGTGGGCCCCATGGTATGTGGTACAGAAGTGTCACTGATCGACAAGCCATTGAGTGTGTACTGAAAACCTCAACAAGACCTCTTTGTATATTCATTATTCTCCTTTTTAATGCAAATAATTTCTGGTAGCTCTGCTACATTTCACTCACACCGTTCCCCTCACACTCTCACCACATGTACTGTATGTCTAAGTTACAGAGATTGTAAAGCATGCAGAGCTGAATTCACGCAACAGGTGGAAACTGCACTGATCTATTACAGCAGGAGCCGTTGCCATATCAACAGCCCATTACACCTGGAAAAAAGCAACTGGAGTGTGTGTGTGTGTGTGTGTGTATTTGTAAGGCTGTGAAGTGAAGAAAACAGTAAGAAAACTACATAATTTTACCTTAAATACTAATATTTACCTTCACGGCAGAATGACAAAATATATTTTGATATATGTACTTTAACTCGGGTCAATTTAAGGATTATCAGTGCATAACCTTAAAAGTTTGTATGAATTCACTCTCAGAATGTACTGTCATGGTAAAAATTATTTAAAAAATAAAGAGAATGATCATGACATTTATTAGAGCACAAGAGACCCGCCGTGATGGACTTGAGAGAATTACTTAAGAGAAAGCTCATACCATTCTCACAGCCACAGTAGCTCTTTATTGCATCTCTATTATTTGTTCTCTAAAACTGGTAAGAAAAAGCCTTAGAGCGAGACACAATAAAGAGAAACCGTGCATTCGGAGGATGGATAAAATGGAAGTTGTCTGTCATTTAGAGTGTTTGTGAGTTATAAGGCTACAGACTGGACACTAATCAGTTTCTCTACACTGGAAATAAAAGTAAGGCATTTGGGAGCCAGGCCTCTTTCTGCATGTGTTGCCTGCAGTCAGTTGTCCTCCTTCTACAGTCCAGCCTGGCCTTCTGCAGGTTAGCCACCCACGCTCACACACAGTCCTCAGGCCCAACCTTGTCCTGTTGACTTATTCATGAAGTATTTCATGTGGCAGTAAAAAGGTTTAAATTAGAATGCAAACATATTCTTGGCATTTTTGCCAGAGGTAAGCAACAACATAGACACCGATGTTACTGCAGGTTTTCACTTGTCTAATGCAACAATGTATTTTCATAAAAAACCCATATTGAATGTATTGTCTAAGCTGTTTCAAATGAGATATTCATAAACTTGCTGGTTGCTAGGGGTTCAACTCTAAAGCCGGACTATTTCCTGCTCTGACCCACCCTCCCGAACCCACGCCTGCATGACCTTTCGCTTGGCTAGCATTGCTACCAGCACTGCTCTTCGAAGCTAAGCGCATCACTGATGAAACAACAAATAATAGACATGACAAGCACTAATGGAAAGATCTGGTGACCTTACAGATTCTCTCCTCCTGCTGTATTGATCTGTAATTGTGCTGCATTCACACTGTTCAACGAGAATCATGTGACATATCAATGACCCTCCTCATTAAGTCCCACTCCTTGATTACTTCACGCAGATGAATTAGCCTCTGCACATCAAGGCATAATTTCAAGTCCATGCATAGATCCACTGAATACCAGAATCGTTTATGCTATATTGTTTTGTAATTTCCCAAAAGCTGTTGCAATGCCATATCAAAGCACTTCTTCAGTCTGTATTTCTGTGTTTTGGGTAAACCCAATAATGCTTAATGACCCATATACCTTACTTCCATGAGAGGTTATCTTTAGTGGAATAAAATCCCTTTCCAACAAGCCAACTTTGTAGAATGAATACCGGTACTTCCTCCGGAGGCATTTTAGACAAATATAGTTGAGAGGGAAGTGGACTTACATTAGGCAGCTAATGGCTGATCTTTGTCCTCAACCCAGAAACATCCAGCCTGGAACAATGCCATATAATGACAAGTAGACATGCAATAACAGATTTAGACAAATAATTTGTCAGCTTGATCCAATGTGCAATTTCTTCTATAACACAGATTGAAGGAACGCTATGGTTTATTTACAAATGTAAAAGGCCAAAAAAGTAAATAAACACATTTATTCAAAGGCAAACAGTTCCTAAACTAAATTATAGTGAATAATTCAGAAAATCTAAATAATAAGTTTGCAGGCAGGTCATTCTAGTTGTTGTGTAATGATGCATGTCATCTGAGGATGCAGGGGCCTAAGAGATTTAAATAGCTATTCTATAAATTTTGCAAAGAGAAAACAGAACATTCTGCCTCAATGACCAGCAAGGGGGCCAACACCTGACATGCTAAATTATAATATTTATATTGACCCTAAAAAGAATGTTTGAGCTCTATACAATTGCTTCCCAAATTATTGGACCCCTTGGTTAAGACAGTAAAATGTCTATGATATGAAAAATGCCATTAACGATTATTGGCTTGACCTCACATTCAAATCATGACAGAAATGTAACTTATAATTGTGTTTACATTTTTTTTTAAAGACAGTATAATATAGTTAATCATGTCAAAATTATTGGCACATAAAAATTCGAAGGGAACCAAATCTCAAAGATGTTTCTTCTTATTTCTAATTTGCTGGGGTATAAATAACGTGCCACACATGCCAATGAATGGAATTGGATAATCAGATGAGACAGAGATGTTGGTTTGATTTAAAAAGAGGGATGATAATGCAGAAAGATAATATCCCCTCTGGGAACATGGTGGTGGATATTAAATTAAAACAATACTTCATGACAATTAATACACCATGGTGGCAGAACAGATACAGAGATACACCAAATGCAGAGATTAAAATATAGTAAATAATAAACAGTAGTGATGCAGAGGTAGGGTTTTTTATAGTGATAAATACTGTATATATGTACAGCAGCCGCGGTCGGTGGATCTTAATTGGGGAGGACGGGCTCGTATTACGCTCGGAACCGGAGTGAATGGAATGGTGCGCAACGAACAAAACCAATTGTTTTTTGATTTGCACACATTCCATTCACTCCGGTTCTGAGCGTAATACGAGCCCGTCCTCCCCAATTAAGATCCACCGACCGCGGCTGATGTACAGTATATGTTGAGGTGAGATAACAAGTTTATGTACAATGATCAGAGAGCAGCTCAGATAGTTATTGTTCCCTAAACGCATTGGGAGCGGTGGGAATTACAATTTTTGTGTTTTTTGCAGTTCATTCTAGTCATTGGCTGCAGACTGAGAGCAATGGCAACTAAAGGAAGTGCTAACATTACGAAGTGCAGGTTTTGGGTAGGTAAAGAAATAGGGTAACAATAGCAATGGGGCCAAAGATGGCCTAGCAATTTGGGCATCTGACCGGTGTCTATAAGGACCCTAGTTCAAATCCCCTCAAATTCAAAACTCTGGTCTGTGAACGAACTGTTAACCAGAATTGTTCTGAGGAGTTAGCTGTACAGACGATATTGCTGTTAATCAACTTGCCTGGTTAAATATTTATGTAAGTGAGCTAAGTTATTGCAGAGATTTGCATATAGAACTCGTAGAACACTGCAAATTACAGTCTAAGAAGGTAAGATGGTCATTTTTACGTGAGCATTTTATGTAGCATGAGTAAAAGAGGGCTTGCTGCTAAATAAAACAACTATTATGGATTTGATTTTAGATTTGAGGTTGCTAATTTGGTTCTGTTAAGAAAGTGAGCAATCTATCCAGAAACCTAGACACAGTGGCCCTCATTTATCAAACGTGCGTAGAAACCAGTGTAGATCTGAGCGCAGAAATCATCTTACGACGAGACTCACGTGTGATTTACAAAACTTTCGTATCACTCCAATTCCAGCGTACGAATGAGCGGCTGTTGATAAATCAGACGGTTGAAAACCATCGTAATTTAAATAACCAGCCCACAAATTTGCATTG